>SSHR01000300.1:0-11502 GCA_006518225.1 Fusarium neocosmosporiellum | reverse complement strand
GGATTTCACAAAGTCAGATGTACGGGAGGAACTAATCAGCCGGCTCGTTGACATTGGTACCTCTCTTTAAGGCGAAATTACTATAGAAGAGGAAGTCACTCTATCGCTAGGGACCCCTTCCTCGGTCCAATAGAACGCAATTCCTTCTTGCCACTCCCTCTCAACCCCCAGTCTGCAGTCCCACTTCCTCCAACGCTTGCCGCGGCTCTCAACCCTGCATAAGACCTCCTTCCCTGCTTGCAAGACATCATCAAAGCCTCGCCGACTAGCCTCTCTTAACCAAGCGTGATAAATACCCTCAATTGTAAGGGAAATGCCGGTTTTGACACCCGGGCTCGAGGGATCTCTGTACGTGAGGCGGTAGGTCTGTCCGACTTCGAAGCAAGCCGCGTTGGCGAAATCGTGCGTCACATCTGCCAAAATTGATTAGTAATATAATCTAGCCAATGAGAGGCCACATACAGACGATATCAATGAAGCCGGCTGCGTTGAGGGTAATAACGGAAGGGTGTTTTTGAGAGCCTGTTGAGAAGCTGTTGTGAGGCTATTTTCAAAGCCGTGATCAGAGGGATTGAAGTCGGATGATGAGGGTCACGCTATGCCTAATCCGGTAAGGCGGATGGGGTCAAGAGCCCGGGTCCACTTTGCCAAGAGTCTCAATTTTTCGAGTTTCTACGGTACCTGGGCTTTAGACCGGCTTCGATCAATGTACGAGCTTTGCGGTGCAGCCCTCCCGTCTGTCATCCTCACGGATCGGTGCCTCGCTTGTATGAATGCTGTCGCTCGCTGCTTTCCAAGTGCAATCTCGCTTTTATGCCTCTGGCATGCTAATAAGGCAGTCCTCCGCTACTGCCAGCTAACCTTTACACGCCATGACCAGGGGCCAGAGGCTCGCCGAGAGAGTCTCAACGATTGGAACGAGTTTTTCAATTGCTGGCATTCGATTGTAAGATCAACGGACGAGGAAACCTTCGATCGGCGCGTCAAGGGGTTTGAAGAGCGCTACCTGCCCCAATATCTCGAAGAAGTTGGTTATATCAATACCAACTGGCTTGATCTCTACAAGGAAAAGATCGTCAAGGCTTGGGTGGACCAATACCCCCATTTTGGTAACGTAGTTACCGCGCGGGTCGAAGGTATCCACGCGCTCCTGAAGAGCCACCTGAAGAAGTCTATAGACCTTTTCGAGGCTTGGAGGGCCGTGAAGCATGCATTGCTCAATCAACTAGCTGAGCTACGATATAACCAAGCCAAGTAGTAATCGCGTGTGCCGATTGAGCTCTCTGGGGTTCTCTATAATGCCGTATATGGCTGGGTATCTCATGAGGCTTTACGCAAGGTCGAAGAGCAGCGGAAACTGCTCTTGAAAGAAGACCTGCCAGCTTGTACCGGCGCATTCTCTCGATCTCACGGTCTCCCTTGTGCCCATATGCTCAAGGCGCTACAAGAGCAGGATCAGCCCCTTTGTCTGGAGCACTTCCATAGACACTGGCATCTTAGTCGCCCTGGGAGTCCTCAGCTGCTGCTTGAGCCTCGTCAGTACATTGATCGAGTAGCTGATAACTCAGCTAAGCCACAGTCGAGCATTCGGCGGGAGGCTAGTGCATTCGAGGCAGTCGAGGCAGCTACACAACCCAGGGCGCAGCCTACATGCAGCAGATGCCACGCAATAGGCCATAAAATGAGCTCAAAGTCATGCCCTATACGGCACGCGGAGATTTCACAACGGTCGGCAACAGAAACGTTGGCAGCCATAGCTGTTCCGCCAACAGTAGCCGGTACTTCAACAATAGCGTTGTTGCCAGCGACAACGAAGGGACCGGCAGCAGTAGAATCATCGGTGGAAGCAGTAGCGGTAGCACCGGTACTGCGGTACGATGACCCACGAGCTATCTACCAGAGATATACTGCAGCAAGAGAAGATTGGTACAAGGCGCAGCCGCCCGGCAGCATCAGGACTGACCAGCAGTATCGGAAGGCGATGGGTCTACCTTTGCAGTATAGTAAAGCCGACTACGACTGGTGCCTCGACTGGAAGCAAATGACTAGGTGCTGTGAGACGCCAACAGGCTCTAGGGAATGGACTAAAGAAGAGATGATGGCCTATCTTGACTGGGACAAGTCAGAGAACGACCGTCTTGATGTCAAAGTAGCCGATGAGATAGTAGTAGCACCTTTTTCGAGTAGACGAGGGCCAGGGGAGATATGGAGAGCATGTGAGAAAGATAGTGAGGAGCAACAGGCATTGTATTCAGCCCTATAGTCGTAGTAGCAGGAGTAGTTAGTAGTAGTCGCAGTAGAATTTATTACGCCCGGGAGAACGTCCTCACAGGGCCACTTAACACACCAATCCGGCTGCGATCCCTCCTCATTAGTTAACCCGATCTGCACAAGCCTATGGCCATATCTCGTTGTAGTTGTCGCAGTGTTAGCCATCCACGCTTAGATAATGCCCACGGGTACCCGTGTCCCTATGGGGCCCCCGATCTGCTGGTGGCAGGGATGTGGATACTATGTGAGGAGCTGTGCTCCTCTGAGACACATGTAACTTAGACCTTTTAACATTACCGACAATTATTCGCTTCATCAAAGACAAGGCGATGAAGGACGAGCTGGTCAATTTTCGCGACATCGTCGAGCGAATCAAAGACTTCCATCTCATCCACCCGAAGCAGCGGTCGATTGGTTGGAGGCATATGCTAGAGTGCACCGAAGACTGAGTCAAGTATGGGCAAGACTGGTCCGCGAATGCGAGGAAGAAGGAGGATGATCAAGTTAGGCATCATGGACAGCGCGAAGAAATCAATTACGGGGGAATACAAGGCGAGGGTGAACAAAGCAGGCACCACGAGTACAACGCAGAGAAAGCGGCCCTGCTAAAGCAGCTTCAAGATAAAAAGGACTACATTGCCAGCCTGGAGGTCAACGACGGCAGCGGAAGATCGTCTCAGACGAATAACCGTTCCGACATCGCCATCGACCAAGCTGACCAGTTCACGCCGGACAACTGGTTCCCGCGTCGACGGGGCCTCATCCGCCTCACCGGCAAGAACCCTCTGAACGCGGAGCCGCCGCTGACTCTCCTGCTCGAAGCCGGGCTTATCACGCCCAACGACCTGCATTACGTGCGCAACCACGGCCCCGTTCCTCACCTGGTGTGGGAGTTCCACGAAATCGACATCGAGAACGGCAAGGTTGTAGTTTCGATGGATAGCCTGAAAGAAGACTTCAATAGCATCAATACTCCCATCGCCATGGCCTACGACGGCAATCGCAGAGGGGAGTTTAACATGGTTAAGCGATCTAAAGGATTCAGCTGGGGCCCTGCTGTAATTGGTTGTGCTTACTGGAAGGGGCCGCTGGTGCGAAACATTCTCCTAAGGGCTGGCGTGTCCGAGACTCCCAAGGACAGGACCAAGAGGTACTGGGCTAATTTTGAAGGCGCAGACGACCTGAGCGAGGGAAAATACGCGACCTCTCTCCCGTTCGAACATGTCATGAACCCAGGCAACGACGTCATGCTGGCCTTCAACCCTATGACAGCAGCTTCTTTATCTCTGTACCTACCTACCCTACGATAAATTTATCTCCTAAGGACCTTCATAGGTTGGATAAACCCGGCTTGCACTAGGTAGAATCTGCATGCTTCGTATGTGCACCCGTGCCTGCACCAGCACCCGTACTGGACACGATCACGGCCTCTACATCGTCGGAATCCCCGAATCGTCCCCATCGAAGCCGCAACTCACCGAAGGAGTACTTGCAAGAAACAGCCAAAACTTGATGACGGGCATTTCTGAGCACCTAGAACTCATTAATTTTAGCACTACGGAAGAAATAGAGTCGTTCTTCCTTCAGATGTCCATCAAATATAGTAGAATTAAGCTCGGGGACAATGCTGCCACGTGCCCATCCTTGACCGTCTCTTGAGGCAAAACGGGGAGCTCAGTTGCGACCAACGTATCTGGAATGCAACACAAGAATCTCTATCATCGAATAAACAGCTCGGTTGATCCAGTCGGGTTAACGATCTACACGGGAGCGGGCCGGCCTGACCTAAAAGGATCTGACGCCACCAGGCGATGCGGGACGAGCTGCTTATTTTAGCTTTCCAGCTACCCACCCTTCCCTTCTAGCGTCCACCCGTCCTCATCGACAGCTGACAACTGACACACAACGGTTTTTGATCACCCTTACAAATAAGCTCGTTGCCTTGCTGCTATGATTCCGTACCACAGTTCCGCGGAAACCCTGTTAGAAGAGAACAGACGATATAATTTGCAAAGCTGAGCATTGGCCTTGTCATAGGTACCGATGTAGCCTCCGATTGCGAGTACCCGGGCCCGAGCGGCGAGCATGTATGGCGGTTTAGCTCGCGTAAAAACAACTCCATCACATCTCAATTGGTGGAGTGTCTGCTCCTTTTTCCAGTCCCTGTGAGCTAGGATCGTTCCAGAGCGGGGTCGCGTCCAGTCAACCACCCGAATGTCGCCAACATCCTTGCAGAACATCAGACGAGGAGAGAGAGAACAAGGCGGCCCCTCTCAGATTTGATTGGTGCCCGCTCGAGTTCGTCAATACGGCGCCGCGGTATTAAAGCGAGTCGACTTACCATCCTTCATTGAGGGGAAACCTTGGTGAGAATATCACGCCGCTCAATCTACCAAGAAGACCAACACGCGATTCAGGACGATTCAGGAAATGGCAGCAGCCAATGCAGAACCTATCGTGGCCCCCGATGAAGACGTTTGATGCCTCTCCTTGCATAAGAAGAGCATGAGCTGACTTTCAGTCCAGGCAGCTGACGATCGGGACTCGTCGCTTGGAGATGTAGGAACTGCTTCTTGCTTGTCGCGCAACACGTGGAGACAAGACCACTAATCCAGGCCATGGTGGTAGGATACAGCATCGTCGACTGAAAGCCTGAGAAGTTCCATTCTCGACTACCGACGAGAAAATGGGAGAACGTATCATCGATACAAGGATGGAAGTGGGTTGCCGATGATCTCTCCTCTGGTGATCTAGAGAGCCCACAATGACGTCTAACGCGTGCAGAATATAACCTTCCGAACGACGACCAAGAAAACGAGAGGCTAGGTATAACGACCCCCTCGGCAGGTACTGGATAGTTCGTACTGAAAATGTTCAGACCTGCAGCACAATTTGTTCCTTCTCACTTTCGACAACCAACTTGGTCTTTCGCCCCCGAACCTCTCTGATTCCAAGGTCAAACGAGTCCTCGACTTGGGCACTGGCACGGGGATTTGGGCAATTGAATTTGGTGACGACCATCCTGAGGCTGAGGTAAATTGAGTCATCTCAGAAGCGAAGAGTCAAAGCTAAAACTATACAACTCTAGATTGTCGGCGTTGATCTATCTCCCATTCAGCCGAACTTGTAAAACCCGGATTGCCCTTGGCGTTTCCCATAGTTACTAACAGTCGATCAGTGTTCCACCGAATGTTCAGTTTCTCATTGACGATATTGACCAGGAATGGGAGTACTCTGAGCCCTTTGATTACATCCACAGCAGAATGATGAACTTTAGCGTTCAGGATTGGCTGGGTTACTTGCGCAAAATCTACCAGTAAGGTTCATTTCGGCCTTTGTACTCTCCATCAACCCTAACTTGGCTAGGAATCTCACCCCAGGCGGCTACGTTGAACTCCAGGACATTGATGTTATCATGAAGTCCGATGACGGAACTCTTACCGAGGGCAATGCACTCTTCAAATGGAATAAGCTTCTGGAGGAAGCGGCCGTTAAGTTAGGCCGGCCTTTCGAACAAACCGACAAGTTCAAGGACATTATGGCCGAGGTCGGATTCACTAATATCGTCGCCACACGCTTCAAATGGCCGACAAATCGCTGGGCCAAGGACAAGAAGTACAAGGAGCTCGGAGCATGGAACAATGAAAACACAAGCATTGCTCTGGAGTCGTTGACTATGGCGCCATTCACAAGGGGCCTCGGATGGTCTAGCGAGGAGGTAAATGTTTTCCTGCCTAAGGTGAGGAACGATTTGAACGATCCAAAGATCCATGCCTACTGGCCAATGTACGCGTGTCCATTAATTTCTTGGTTTCGTGGGCTAACGTATCGATAGTTGCTCAGTTTATGGAATGAAGCCTGAAGCCCAAGGGGAGTAGAGTGGTGGACTCATGGGGCCTGGATAGCAATGCGTGGCAGGGTCTTCCGTGTCATGACCCGCGACATGACCCGACGGGACTCGGGGCCACGTGGACACGGTGACCCCACTGGTCTCAATCATACCAAAGACAGCTCACTCTCGAGACAGTGAGCCAACCCACATCCCTTACCAGGGCAAGAGCGAGGAGAACAGACTCACTCACTTCCCCTTCGATGAGCCACTTAGTATAATGCACACACTCATTGCACTTTCTCATGTAGCAGCTATCAATACAACTTGGCTACACCCAATGTGTCGCAGGGTAGGCATGATCTTCACGGCCTCATGAAACAACTACGTTAGTAATCTAGCCGTATGCTTTAAGTAACTCTGCGGGATGGAGTACCCCGCACAAGAGACAACCTCAGACAACAATCAATCAACACACTGCTGCTGCTCATTATCGTTTACCTGACCCTTGATCCTTTTAGCACGCTCAGTGCGACACAATGCCTTTGAGCACATCACCAGACGTGACAACCATTTGTTCAAAGACCATGTAACTAGTCCTCCTGCCAACATAAACCCAGCACGACCGGTTTATCCCTTGGGACCCAACACGATCGTCACATTCGGTGCTCTGAGCCATGTGCCGTCAGATTGCCTCCAGGCGTTCTTGAGGGAGATAACGATGCATGTCTATGCTGCTCTGAACGATGCCCCAGCGTAGCTCTCACCGCGACTGTGGGCTTTACCTTTTAACATCGTCAAAAGAACGAGGGTGCTGTTGGAGAACATCAGGTGGACAAAAGCGACAGGTTGCAGGCAAAGGGAGCCGATCGATCCATAATCGCCTTTCATCATCAGCAAAGTACGAGGCTGTGCGACAAACGCGGGAAATTCCTGGAAAGAAGACGTAGACTCCGAATCGGGGTGATTGACGTCCGCTACCCATTCGAAGAAGAGGAATAAGGAGGGCCGATCGAATCCGGCACTCCCAGGGTTTTCCAATATCCAGCCATTTGTTCGAGGTTGAGTACTAGTTGTCCACGCCAGTCCATGTTTGCTTCCTATCGGCAGGCACAGAGGCGGTTCCACGTTTTGTCGAGAAATTCTTTTGCCGGAAAATGGTCCGACTCGGTCACGTCATCGGGCTGGCTGTCACCGTCCATCTGACTCGAAGTATCAGGAATGTGTGATGACCAGTCGGAGTCTGCTTCAAACCAAGCCTCTGACTGGAATCAAGACCTGCGATTCTTGCCTGATCGTCTTGTGCCGGATTTCCTAATCTTTCCTCTCCTTGTCTTCTACCCGATGTGTTCTCAGACCCGTAACCGGGTTCAGCCGGTTCCATCCCCATATTTAAGCCGACCAAGCCATTTGAATCTCCGGGCACCAACTGATCATCTCCGTCTTCGTACATGGCAGAGATGATGAAAGCATGCCTAAGTTGGCAGGCTGGAGCTGAACACACCTCACTGTCATTGGGGGGGGGGGGCAAAACTATCATTGCCAACGTAGCCCAACACAACCCAAGCATGTACCTAATGCTCAGATACTCCTCCCAAGAAAGCGATACACGATCCGACACGCCTTATATGGTATCTGTTGCTTCTTTAGGGACGAAAACAACAAACCTTGCAAGATTACGCTCGGGCTCCCCGAAATCAGCGCCAGGCACACTGGGCCTAATATCGCCGCCGAAATCCTCGACGTAATTGAATCGTATCAGATCCAAGACAAGATTGGCTATTTCACGCTTGACAACGCGAAAAACAATGATACCGCTATGGAGATTATTGGTGGAGAGCTCGGCTTCGTAGGGGCCCGCAGGCGAGGACGCTATTTTGGGCATACCTTGAACCTCTCCGCCAAAGCCATTCTATTTGGGCACGATGCTGACGCTTTTGAGCGGCGGATAACAGGGGCAGAGCCTCTTACCGAAGCGGAACATTTGATTTGGCGCAAGAAGGGGCCAGCAGGCAAATTGCACAATCTTGTGGTAGCTATCCACAGATCTGACTTGTTGACTGGCATGCTTCGCAATATTCAACAGGAAGCCTTCAACAAGTCAACTGACCCCAAACTTAAAGCCAGAAAGCCATTGGATGTTATTTTGGACAACGATACCAGATGGCTATCACAGTTATATATGATACGACGAGCTCTACTGCTTCGCGACCATATCGAGCGACTCGTTGCCCACCATCGAATCGACTTCGAATAGCAGAACAAGGCCAAGAGGGGCGGTCCTAAGAAGTCACTTATATTACCCTTTATTTGCCAGCCAGAGAACTAGCTATCCGATAAGGACTGGGAGGTGGTTGAAATATTTACGTAAATCCTTAGTTATTATGAAGCCACGATCAAAATGCTAGAAGGCGACGGCCAGATCTGCAAGCGGAAGCGTGGGTGGATTAGGTTATATGGCAATATTTAGGACATTATTTAAGGCTTTGAATTTCTTCTTAAGCAACTTAAACATTTTAAGGATATCGCGAAGGACTTCCCTAATACTGAATACTTTAGGATCAACATCAATTTAGGCTGGTAGAAGTTGAATGAGTACTTGGTTTGAATGTAATTAGACTAACCGCCCTAAGTAGATTAACGAGGCGAAAACATATTTCATGATATCTAGCGCTTTAAGTATCGGGAGGCCGCGTTACCTAGATAGGAGCCACCAGCCGTTAAGCCAGTTCCCAAGCAGCGGAAGACTTCGGATAATCCATTTTAGGAATACCTTAAATGAAACCGCTACACAGCGCCAGAAGTAGGTCACGATGGCCTCACGCCAGGCGAAGACGAATACCTCCACTGGATTACGCACTGCGAAAGTGGCGATGGCTCCATTGACGATCCTCTCGCTTACTGGCACGAGAAGCGATTCAAGTATCCAAACTTATCGCGAATGGCGCTTGATTTTCTCACGATACAACCAATGTCTGCTGAGTGTGAGCGTCTTTTCTCAGCAGCAGGTCGGATGGTGAACCCTCTGCGCCACCAGCTTGAAGCCCAGATTATCGGGATGTGCCAGTGAGTTGGGGGAAAAGCGTGCTAGGCCATTTTGGGCCACTGGGCAATCTCTTTGTACGTAGAAAAAGGGTCAGAAGCCAGCGAGAGCTCGACCCTCATCATCAATCTTCATCATCGGTCATGGCGAGAAGCGGCAGCTTTTGAGCTCCTTTCTCGAGATGATCTTCACTGCTATCAATTGATCAATTACCCTTGTTATTTTCTATTGTATTGCATTCACGAAGAAGTGCGTGAAATCCCCTCTGTGAAACCTACAGAAAGAAGAAGAAGGCGTTTTCTTCTGGCCGTGGTTGGGTGTGTTCTGTTCCTCCAACAAACCAGGTATTGCGTTCATGGCTGAGGGCGGGTATTATTCATGAATTAGATCCCCTTTTTATCTCGGTAGACGAAGAAAAAGTCGACCTCGAACTGGCTCAGATGTCAGATCAACAGCTTGAAGGATGGGCAACAAAGTGGCTCACTCAGGTGGTGGGCGTTCAAGACGAAATGGAAGCCAGTTGGAGATAAGTCTCACGTGGAAGTTGGAATAAGGGACGTACGTGGGCAAGGGCTTCGGGAATAGCTTCACCATCATGGCATCAAGAATAGAGGCACTTGCCAACCCACCCAATCCACCCAATCCACGATAGCTTCCAGTGGATCCACTATACTGAGATATCCAGTGGATTATGATCTACCCACTCCACTCGAGCAGCCAGTGGATTGAGTGGAGTGGCTTTCAACCCTGATCACGATGATACCAGAATTGTCAGACCAGCAGGTCTAGTATCTTGGCCTGGTCTCTTCAGATAAAAAAGAGGAAGAAGGAGAGAGATCAGGATCATCAATCAATCATTCTTGGGTCTCCATCTTCTGATCACTTACTCCATCATTATACGAGCACGCGTGTCTGACACGAGGAGCGTTGCTCCCTCGTTCCCATCGTTCCTATCGCTCCATCGCTCCTTCCCTGATTCGCCCGGCGACCTAATTAGGTAAGGCGCGAGGGGAAATTGGCAGCCAATACAGACACCGCCGGCGGTGCAAATAAGATCTGTTATGTAAGAGGCATATGTGTGAGAGAGAGATATCCTCTCCTTCAGCTAAAGAAACAGCATTGATGCGTGCAATTGAAGAGATTGAATGATTCACTAGGCATACAGCTGTTCAATGAATAATATATCATCTATTGGCGTCATTTATTGGCGACGCATCAGGCTGCCCAAGGCTGTGAAGAACACCACGGCGATCACGATGTAAGTGAATCACTTTCAACGCGTGAAATATATAAAGCAGGGCCTTCTCTATTAGAAGATGGTCTCTATTCTCATATACAACATCATCATCAAGATGTATAACCGCAACCAAAGCCAGCGTCAGAACCCTCAAGACATCCCCATCTTTATGGATAATACAGCAACACCAACAGGGCCTTTAACAGTAAATAATAACAACCAGTTTATTCTACGACCCATTGCCAATAACCAACAGGCACAGGCCCCGGGGCGCCTTCATCATGCATCAATAACGCCATTCCCAGTTGAGGTTTGGCGGTCTGTTAGGACCTTGCCAACAGATCCAACATCTCCCATTGTATTATATACAGCGGACCCCCAGGCCTTTGCAAGAGCTCAAGCCACCCAATTTCCTCCCAAAGGGCAACCAATTACTATAGAGGTATCGTCATTTGGATATGAGGTTAGGGGAGAGTGGCATATTGGGTATCTCAATAGCGTTCTGCGTCAACAGCAACAGCGCCCTTTTTCAGATACATCTCCAATGTGGACTCGTAGCCAGCTTCAGACTCTCGATAATTCATACCGTCGTATGAATATCACGATCCCGGGCACAATATGGCCAACAGCCGCTATAGGGATGACCACTTACCTACCAACGATCCGGGCAACAGAGAGGTCAGGAATTTATATCTGGAACGTTGATCCGAATGGGTATGTTACGTGGATTTGGCAGGGCACATAGTAAATAGTTCAATAGGTAATATTATCGTGTTGTTGCTATATCGCGACTTATCATACCTATGAGCGATTACCAAGCCCACTCTGCACTACATATGAACTCGGCCATAGCTCTATTCAATTAAGCAATTAGGTCACCATAATTATACTCGGAGATTGGCATTTTCTTTGTCTTTATAATGATATATATTAATTGCATACCGTACTATTACTACAAATATTAATTAGGGGGGTTCCCATTTCCGTACCACCCCTCCTGTACTTCAAGATCTCTCTCGGCAGCATCCCATATTTCCTGCATACCTCGCCGCCCCGAGAAAGGCTGCTCTGCCATCTCTATCCCTACGTTCTGTTCAACACGCTCATTCTCAGCCTTATCCC
>SSHR01000296.1:0-51693 GCA_006518225.1 Fusarium neocosmosporiellum | reverse complement strand
AGGTCGATGATCCCGTGAGGTGGTGGGCAGACAGGAGGGCTGAATTCCCTCGTCTAAGCCATCTAGCCCTGGATATCTTGGCCATCCCGGCCATGGCAGCCGACTGCGAGAGGGTCTTTAGCATCGCGAAGCTGATGATTACGAGTCAAAGGCATCGCCTCCAGGACCTGACGATCGAGATGATGCAGCTGCTGAAGCATTGGGTCGGCGAGAAGGCAGTCAAGATCGGGAATATCGAGGTCTAACGGCAATCAGGTCGTCGAGGGCTTAGGAATAGCTTCATGAGGGTCCGGTTGGGGAAGGGCTTGGCAGATATCTGCAATCAGATCAGTCAATCAGTCGTTGGGCTTCAAATATAGCAATCAGATCAGATTTAGGGTCAGGATTGATCTGATTGAACTGATTCCATCGCTGGATATCTAACCCCGGAAGAGCCGTCGTTGCGAATGTGCATTCTCATAAGACGGGCAACACGCCCCGCCATATCCCACTGTCTGGGCCCGCACAAGTCTGATTGTCTCAGGTGAGGGATTCGGCTGACTTTTCGGAAAAACTTGAATATCCGTTGGATCATGTTGTCCTCAGGGCCCAGCCAGATACAAACTTCTTTTGCCTCTTGATAGATTCGCCCCATCGCCGGGATCTGCTGCGCCATCTCCGTCTCATTGTCTTGGTCGAGACAAAGAGCATCGATCCAAAGATGGCATGGTTCGTTGGGTGACCGAAAGCGCCGCAACAAATCGTCGACGTTGGCCGTGATCCTCAGGTATGAGGTGTCGCCATCGTCTCTTATTTCCAAGTTGCGCGAGAACTCACGCTTGCCCCAAACGTATGAGATGGCACAGTAACTTGCAGCCTGCACCGAGCGCCGGTGTTGAATAATGGAGCAGCTGAGTGGAAGTTTCTGGGGTTGGCGCTGGATCTAGAACGATATGACGGATTGCGTCTTCGGCAGCTAAAGGCTCATAATGGTATCGGTTGAAAGTTGGCATAGTTTCGCGATCAAGGCAGAATATATTCAGTTTGTATCCCTTGTAAGTGAGAAGGTCTGAAGTAAGGGAACGCCAAGTGTCTTCACTCGACAATGGATAGAACTGGGTAGTAAACTTGAGGTTGAAATTGCCTTGCGGTCAATGATGCCAGACTGTGAGACTTGGCGTAAGTCGTCAACCAGATGCGGGGTTGCCAAAGTGCAAAACACGTGGGATCAGCAGATTGGTCATAGGTTCTGGTTCATGCATAAATAGATTAGACCTGTGTATAACTGGTCTTGATGAGAAAGGTGCCATGGAAGATTTGAAGGGATTGCTGCTCTCTTATAGATGTCTTCTAATCCGGCAAGGCGAGAAATATAATAAATATATATAAAATATTTTATATATTAGAAAAAATTAGAGAAGTGCTTAAAGGTGTAGAGGTCACGCAGCCGGAAAACTAAAAGGGCTCGGGGAATATAAGAGTAGCCAGAAGAAGAGTATCAACAAAATAATCTTATCTAACAAGACCCATGTTTCAACATCACGCCTGGACTTGGTTCGCAAAATCCCTGTTTAACACCCTCCCAAGTGCCCCAGCCCAGAAAGGCGAACTCTTCCAGCAACCCTATAGCAGACTCTCAAATCCCTCGGGCAAAGGCTGCTCTTCAATCCACGCTTTGATCCCGTCAGCAAAAAGTTCTGGAAACTGTAGATCCCATGCATGAGTGGCGCCCTTGACAACATAGGCCTGGCTCTTCTTGCCATCATCGCGTCCTTGGCGTTGCATTTCGAGAGCCAGTTCTTTTGTGCCCTCAAGGTTGTCACCTTGATCGCCCCCAGCCACCAGGATCCGCTTATCTTGCGCAGCAACTCTTTTTACAGCCTCTTGCTGCCATTCAGCGAGTTCCCCATATGCGTCGTTTACCAAGTTCCAGTCGTTATTGGCAATAATCTCCTTTGCCAGCTGTTCATGGTTCTTGAAACCAGCTTTCCACACAAGGAACGTGTAGAGTCCAGTGCAGTGCACAAACGAGAGGCCATAGTGTAGCAAGCTCGGTCGCTTTGCCGCCCAGACTTGCCACGGCGAAAAAGGTGCCGACCCAGTGACAAAGGCAGAGTTGACAAGGGCTGGATGGCGGTGAATGAGTTCCATGGTGACAAAGCCGCCTAGCGATAGGCCGACGACGTGGGCCTTTCCATCGTGCGCATGATTCTTGATGAGATCTGCAACACTATCCGCAGCCAAGCCTAGTGAAAATGGGCCAATCTTTCGTGACTGAGAATGCTTGGGGAGGTCGGGGACTATGACATGATATTCTTTCAAGTGAGGCACGACGTGCTCCCACTCGAGGCTGCAAGAAAAGAGCCCATGGAGTAGCACAACAGTGATTGGGGACGACTCATTATATGAACGGAAAAAGAGTTCTTGATTGGGCACTTGTTCTTCTGACATGTTTGCTGAGTCTGTCTTTGGAGGTATTCATGTCAAATGCCGCGTCAGCTGGGAAATGAAAGGCTGGTGGTCAATGTGCGACGCTATTGCTTCGGTGTTTGAATTAATCCGGAACATGCAGAAGCGTGATCTTGTGAGAGTCAGGTGATGATGGAATGTGTAACTATCAATCGCCAGGCTTGAAAACAATACACTTTCAGTGACTGTCTCAAGTTCTTTCAAGTACACTATTAAGAGCTTGATTGTGCATCGGTCGATGAGAAATGGCAATCTCCTAAAGACCAATAGCCACATCTCCACAAACAACAGCATGTTCCTTGGCAGCCATCATGTCGACCAAGTTTGTGCATCGTTCATGTCAAGACGGTTGATCTCATCTTGGGCGACATCCAACATTTAAAGGCAAAACTCATCCCTTCTTCCAGACCACGAGGAGACGCAGGAACACCCCCCGGCCTGTCAGAGCGGTCCCTGTTTCAGGAGAACCCCTGCAAGTTGACAGCCCACTACCTCGACAAGCCTAGAAATGCCTCCAATGAGAGCCCTCCCTCGCCACAGCACTCACCACAGACCACGCTCAATATCATCACAAACAGGCGACATTGGGCTCACTATCCACCCATTCACGCTCTGATAGCTCTTGAATCTCGTCGAGTGCACCACGGAGTAATTAATTAGGGTCCCAAGATCGAGAGCCTCTGGAACTATGAAGGGCTGGCCCCCTCACCGGAATCGCGAGGTTCGCTCAGCAGATGTCGCCGCCTCTGCAGCGTCCACGCCACTTCTGAGCCCATTTGCTCGTCCCTGAGCGAGGCTCCGTTGCTGGAATACTTCCGTGGTAAGATACAGGTGAGAGGCCCATGGGATCCAGGCTAATGATCCCAACATTTCGGGCCCGCCAACCGAGGAATGCGGGAATATGAGCCAGATACGATAGGGAATCTGAAACCCGCTCACTTGGTTCATCGATTAGAGTGAGGCTATATAAGTTCCTTGCTTCGCCTCCAGATGGCATCTATTCCTCATCATCACATCACGGATCTCACCTTCGTTTGGACCACAAGCCTGGCGCTTCGTTCCTTACATTCTTTCTTTACCCACTATTTACATTCCTTTCTCAACCTTCCAACCCTTTACACTCCTTCAAAATGTACCGCGCCATCTCGCTCACTACGGCGTTGATCGCCAGTGTTCGCGCGCAGCAGGCCTGCACCTCGACCCAAGAGACTCACCCACCCCTGACCTGGTCCAAGTGTACCGAGAGCGGCTGCACCGAGGTTTCCGGCTCGGTCGTCGTCGACGCCAACTGGCGATGGACTCACACTGTCGAGGGTAGCACCAACTGCTACACCGGTAACAAGTGGGATACCTCCATCTGTCCCGACGGCAAGACTTGCGCAGAGAAGTGCTGCGTTGACGGCGCCGACTACGCTGCCACCTATGGTGTGACTACCAGCGGTGACCAGCTTAGCCTGAGCTTCGTCACCAAGGGCGCTTATGCTACCAACGTGGGCAGCCGCCTGTATCTCATGGAGGACGACGAGACCTACCAGATGTTCGATTTGCTCGGCAACGAATTCACCTTTGACGTCGACGTGTCTCAGATCAGCTGTGGTGTCAACGGTGCCCTGTACTTTGTCTCCATGGACGAGGACGGTGGCAAGGCCAAGAGCGACGGCAACAAGGCTGGCGCCAAGTACGGCACTGGCTACTGTGATGCTCAGTGTGCCCGCGATGTCAAGTTCATCAACGGCGAGGCCAACGTCGAGAACTGGACCCCCTCCGAGACCGACCCCAACTCGGGAACCGGCAACCTCGGTGCCTGCTGCCCTGAGATGGATATCTGGGAGGCCAACGACATCTCTACAGCCTATACCCCCCACCCTTGCAAGACCCTCACCTACCACACATGCGAGGGCGACGACTGCGGCGGAACTTACTCCAAGACTCGCTACGCCGGCACCTGCGACCCCGATGGCTGTGACTTCAACCCCTACCGCCAGGGCAACGAGACCTTCTACGGACCTGGCTCCGAGTTCACCGTCGATACCACCAAGAAGGTCACTGTTGTCACTCAGTTCATCAAGGGCAGCAGCGGCAGTCTCTCCGAGATTAAGCGCTTCTACGTCCAGAACGGCAAGGTCATTGGAAACCCCGAATCCAAGGTCGCCAATAACCCCGGCAACTCGGTCACTGAGGAGTTCTGCTCTGCTCAGAAGAAGGCCTTTGGCGATGATGACGACTTTGTTGCCAAGGGTGGTTTCTCCCAGATGAGCGATGCTCTTGCTGCTCCCATGGTCCTGGCCATGAGTCTGTGGGACGACGTAAGTTTTTATAAGAGTATCTCATCTGCTGCAAAGTGATGCTAACTATTCAACAGCACAAGGCCAACCTGCTCTGGCTCGACTCGACCTACCCCGTTGATGCTACTGGTGCTGGTGCCAAGCGCGGAACCTGCTCTACTGACTCTGGTGTCCCCAAGGAGGTTGAGGCCGAGGCTCCCGACTCCAAGGTCAGCTTCTCCAACATCAAGTTCGGTCCCATCGGCACCACATTCGAGGGCGGCGACAAGGCCAGCTCCGGTTCCGGTTCCACCCCCCCCAGCAAGGCCGCCAGCGCTTCCCCCGTTGCCTCCAAGTCCGCTTCCGCCGGTGCCCAGACCAGTGTTGCCGCCAGCAAGCCCCAGACCACCGTTGTCCAGTCGATCAAGCCCTCTTCCGTCGCCGCTCAGTCGCCTTCTTCCGCCGCCGCCGAGGTCCCCAAGGCTTCCTCTTCCCAGGCCGCTGCTGTTCCCTCCAACAAGCCCGCCACTACTGAGGTGAACACCCCCGTTGCAACTGAAGATGAGGAGGAGGAGTGCGAGGCTGACCCTGAGGACGCGCAGCCCACTAGTGCCAAGCCCACCACCGCCGGCTCCGGATCCCAGCCTTCCGCCCAGCCTTCCGCCGCTCAGCCCTCCGCTCAGCCCTCTGCTCAGCCTTCCAGCGGCTCTGGCTCTTCCTCCGCTGCTGCTGCCTACCACCAGTGCGGTGGCCAGGGCTGGACTGGCGCCACCACCTGCGTCTCTGGCTACACCTGCAAGGAGCAGAACCCCTGGTACTCCCAGTGCGTCGCCTCCAGCTAATGCACGACCTTTGTCACTCTTCTAGCCTCTTTCTTCCGGGACCAAAAGTCTCCTCGTGGGTTCGAGTAGATATCAGTCTTCTTTTGTCATGGAATGCCGTGATGATCCCTGTACAATAGTTATGTCTAGCTTAATCCACGATTTGGTGAATCGTTTGATGTTACTTGACGTTCCCTCTTTGTTCACTTGCACATGTCATACATAGCCTCTGAACTTGATAGTCTCATAAAACGGAGCAAGTAGGCTATAGAGGAGGCCCCATGTAAGAAACGGCGCGTTAATCTTGGAGAGATACGTGACTTACTGCTCGAACATCCGGGTGTCTTTTTGCTGCAGATCCGTTCATAGACATTAAACCAACATTCCTAAGGCCACGTTCCTGACACGCTGTTAGTTAGTGGTCGCTTAGTTCCACGGTCCGAGGCACTCACAACAACAGAATAGAATCCAACAATCACATCGCCTTCAGGTTCAATGACAGTCCATGCGGAGCCGCCCCTCAGATAATTCTGGGGAAAGGTAACCTTTCTTCCAAAGTTGGTTTTGAGCTGTTCAATTCATTGTCAGTTACTGATTAGCCAAGCTGAGTGAATCACTTACAGTCATGCCTTCGACTCGGTCTTTACCGCCTTGTACCTCGATCGATGTGATGAGTTCCCCAGCTGGTCCGTCGATAGAGAAGAGCTGCTCATTATCCCGAACATGAGTGGGTCTCCTCTCTCTTCCGGATTCCGCAAAAGGGTCCCTTCCACCGAAATACTTGTTCTTCGAGGGATCAGTGTAAATGAACTCTAGCGCAGAAATCACATCAATATAAAACGTCCATCTGATCTGCACGAGTTGTGCTAGGTCTTGCCCGTAGGCACCACCAAAGAACACGGTAGAGTATGGCAGAGGGATATGCCGGTAGTCAGTCTTTGGAAAGTCGTCGTCGCTTCCATTGATGTAAAGGTGATCTGGTGGAATGCCGTCCCATAAGTGTGTTTCCTGGGGCGGAATCTTGTAGGTAGAAGTAATAGGGATGCTAAGGGCCACCAGCTTGAAGGCCTGGATGTGGCAAGTAGTTAGTTAGCGTTGTTGTGCGGAAAATGAAATCTTGGATAGGGTATACAAACATCGAACTCTGCTTTCAGAGCGGTCAATCTAAACATCGTACTCAACCGCATCTTGGGAAGCCCCTGCTGTGCACCCACCCAACGAGAACGAGTGTCGTCTTCCATCAGCGCGGAGACGGCTTGAATACCCATTTCGCAAAACGCCAAGAACAAGCCACGAATGTCAAGGCCAGTTGGAATACCAAGAGCCATTTCTCGACCAGGCTCCGAGTACCCTATTCGTACGTCTTCCCCATTCTGACGCTGAAATCGAATCCCAGAAACAAACTCACCAAGGCTAAGCTGGACAAAGCTGATGAAGACCTCGCAAACATCCTCAGGGATGTCGATGACCCGAGCTCGAAGTGCCCTACTGCCTTGCCTGAACTCGTCCCCAGGCCTTGCGAGACCTCGACTGGCAACTTGCCACTCCAGGTGATCATGTTTTCCCATTGATTCAAAGTAGCTTTGCAATGGATCTCCATGGCATATCGGTACCAACTGGTCCAATAGATCTCGCAATTTTAGAGCCAGATTCCAGACACGCTTTCGGCTGAGTAGTTTGCGATGGGTTTTGATACCCCTCAGAGCTTGGTGCATGCTTCCCCAAGACTTGGGCTTGGACTTCCACACCTCAAACACATGGTGAAACTCATTCCCCTCCCAGAACCGTGACGCCCAAAATGATTCTGTCAATGGGCAAGCTGCGAATGGACGTGAGGCAAGCTTCACGCATAGCACATAACGAGACGGAACGAACTCGAGAATCGCGGCAATGAGCTCAGGCGGCAATGAGCTGAAGGGATCAACCCCTGAGACCTGGTGAGAGGCCTGAATTGCGCTGGTCCTATCAATTGGGTGTTCGGGTATTGCAGATCTCGCAAGCTCCAGTATCGCAGAGAGGTTGAAAGGGTCTTGACGCATGGGGTCCATTGTGTTGGCGCCCCTGAAGTAGCGTGGGAGTAGCATAGGCAGGCCATCGTCCTCTTTTATAACTATCGCTCCACCATAGGTGTGCCCCCAGTCAAGGATGCCACGGTCTCTGAGCGGGAAAGAGAGGCACGCCTGCAGAAGGTCGTTAAGACTAGGCTGAAAGAGGTGAGTAAGAATGGCCCAACAGCCAGCATGGAGCCCGAAACCCCAGAATCCTGGCTCGTAGGTAGCTGGGTTAGGGCCTATGAACTTTCTGAACGACCTAGTGGCCAAATCTATCGTGATCAAGTCTTCTGGCTGGGTGTCTTGGTCGTCAAAGCGACGCTTGGGATCTCTGGGGGCTGTTGCTCTATCATTATTGATAGTCCCAACACCAGAAAGCCTAGCCTGATTCCAGTTGTTCTTATCGGTATAGACTAGTCGGGTCAGTAGAGATTGTGAATCAGGCAGTTGAGCACCAACCCGCTCGGAACTTGCTAGTCCAGAGGGATGAATTGTTGGAAGGGATACTCAAGCCACAAAGGGCGCAATGTGCCATTGACATGAGATTTCTTCGTTGGGGGAAGGGGTTTCGAATGATTCGAGACCGATGGAGGGAGTGGTGAGGATGACAAGTCAGTCATGGACTGATGCCTGGAGGTTGTTCGTTAGTCACGTGCTACCCCGCCTGAGGCTGTGGACGCCATCGGAGGCCTCACGGCCACATGATGAAAGAAGTGAATATGATCCTGAATGCAGGGTCGGGGCTTGATGGGCTGAAGGTAGAAAAAAATAGACGGGCTAGAGGGAATACGTAGATTGCACACTCTGAAATTGTCACATTTTAGCGTACAAGATGGATATTGGGGATTTCCCCTGTACCGAGATTATGTTGGATATTGCCTTGCTTGGTCAGCGGCGTTCAATAGAACTGTCCAACTTGATGACTCAGATCTGCCGTGATAAATACACGAGAACGGTTCTGGCAACACTACAGATAATCATCTAACCGTCCTATTGTTATTTTTCCCTGTCTTTCTTTCTCTTTGTTGGAAGGCGGGAAACCAGGCACTGTCACAACCAGCTGTTTCGCTCGGTAGATGCACCTTGATACAACCTGATGGCTATCAACATTCCCTTGAAGTGCATGCCTTCGATATGTAGGTATTTATCGAGACTTTTATATTGCTAGTACTGATATGAGCCCTTTGTAAGGTTATTCCCTGGCTTTTTAGTCTCAAAACGGCCAACTGTCGGGTAGCTCTAGTAGATGATGGAGCCTCGTTCCCGATATCTAGTAGGTGAGGCAAAAGTCAGTTTTAGATGACCGAAGCCCCGATGCAACGAGTGGTGTTGTGTGGGTCATTCAGCGGAACATCAACATGCATTTTCGACCGTTGCTAGAACGAAGGAACTGCGATTAACTGGAAACGACGTGGAACTCTAGGAGACCGGGATGTGAAATATGACTAACACTACGTACCGGTAGTCATATCTACAATGCGCTGCTGAAGTGATTAACTTACCCGATAACCAGGTCGGACCTGGCTATTCATGTTACGCAATCCCAAGGCCACCCACTTCTTAAAAAAGCAAGCGAGGGTAGACGGCCTTTTGCTTGGCATTCACAACACCCCTGCCTCGTTTGGCTTCGGGAACCTACCAAGCCCGCAACTGCCGAAACAAATAACGATCGACTTAAGATGGGCCTCCACAGCAAATCCGGTCATAACTAGGACGGTTATTACCGAGGATAAACTTTAATTCACTAGGCTTGGTTTATACTTTCTGGAATTGCAAGCGAAGGATTCTTTTCCTGGTGTCCTTGGCTTTGGTGACCGGGGTCTGATGCCCTCCTGTTGCTGTCCCAGCACCCTTTCTTCGCAAGAGTCGGTGAACCCAATATCTGAAACAAATCGGTCGATATTTTCCGAGGATGAGGGCATCAATGCCGCGGAATTAAGGTAATGATATGCCACTTCAATTGCGCTTGAGACTTTATACTGACACTAACAGTATGTTCCGAAAAACAGGTCCTCCCAGTGTAGTCGCACCCTTCCTCGATGTTAGGCAAGTTACACACGCGTCTATCCATCAAAAATACCATGACCTTCTCCTACTAATGACACCAAAGCCAAATTGCCTCAAGAACAGTGGGCAGTACCACCCCCAACGCCAATGCATCCGTTGCCCTGTCTGTTGCAGGGATGGTCCTGAGCGGGTTCGTCACGTTAGCATGTGTCTGGTGTATGTAAAGAGTGGGAAGCAAAATTACGTTGGTACAAGGAAGTGCACTTCCGGCATTTCCATCTTCGATGCAGGTTCCATAGTCCCCAGTGCCAGCGGGCAAGTTGCAGTTCTACACGGCATTAGCAATCGTCAGCCTGGGATGACGAGTCTGATACGTACCAACCAACCCAAGACTGCGGGGAGGAAGAAAAGAAGGGCAGAGGTCTGGAGCTTCATTGTGTGATATCGAGTGCTGTGGTAGTAAAGGATATGCTGGTGAGGAGGACAAGAAGTTGCTCTTCCAAATTCGGGGAGGACGAGGGTTATATAGTAGCAGAAGTCGACCGAGGTCAGGCTTGTCCCGGTAAGCTAAGATGTGTATAAGGTCCTCTCATTTCTTCTCATGGCAACTTATCGAGCTCGGATAACCTGGGCCAGAGGCCAGTCCCTCATGATTGACCAAATAAACTTAGATACAAGGATTACATCCCGAAGCCCCATAGAGCCACACCGCCTGCCATTGCGATTGCGGAAGGTCGGCAGTTAGAGGAGGAACACGCGAAGAGGCTGGAGGCTCGACAAACAGAAATACGGGTCTTTTGTACGAGGCAATTTCATTGCAATTACAAAAGGTTTGCCATGCCTACAACAAAGGG
This sequence comes from Fusarium neocosmosporiellum, assembly GCA_006518225.1. NCBI lineage: Eukaryota > Fungi > Ascomycota > Sordariomycetes > Hypocreales > Nectriaceae > Fusarium > Fusarium neocosmosporiellum. The sequence goes on along the minus strand of SSHR01000296.1, from coordinate 41,248 downwards.
CAGCGAAGGGGTCTGTGATGTAGCCAAGAGTTCGGCATGACCAGCCCCGGCCGATTAGTCACTGGGAGAATATGCCCCCGACTTCCCATGGTCCACTTGGCAATCCCTTGGGCTGAACTTTTCAGTTCAAGGCTCTGCGAGAAGTGATTGGTTTCGCGGCCCTGATAACCACAACAACAGCCATGTTATATATTAGGCTGCTTATTCTCATACTCCCGGCACAACTTTACCAAACTTCGATTCTCGTGAATTGGGCACGAGAATAGCGCCCATCCATAGCTTCCCAAACAAAGCAAGGTCCGACCATGATGAAGTGATCATGTTCCCTGCGAAGAACAAAAGCGCATCTTGCTCCTCTTAGGATAAATATCTCGTCTTGTCGCTGGGTTTGCGGCAGCACTAACCCAACAAACGTTTTGGTTGGACCTGTTGCCCAAGACCCTCGAACCATGCATAGTCGACGTCCTGTGCAGCAGGAATAGAGCCTCTTCCGCTTCGTGGACGGGAAGCTCTCAGCAGACAATTCATCATTCAGTTTCTCCCATGCGTCCACCATTATCTCCCAATGGACTTCTCGTATCTCGCTCTGAGTAATCGGGCCTTTTAGGCCTTCAATAGCCTCGTCAGAGCCACTTTGTAACGCTTCCAGGCGCTTCTCACCCCATGAAGTGGCGTTCTTAGCGTCCATGCGCAGAGTCCGAAAGAATGTCTGCCTATACATAACAGATTGGAGTTTCGGGATGTTTTGGCTGGTCATTGTTGCCTCCTCAGCGGTACACGAAGCGCCTGGAGCACCGTGACAAATTTTACAGACGACGTCCTCATGCCAGGAAGAGAAATCTTTCCAGCCTTGGCCGATAACAGCACCCAAGTTCCTTCGGTCTGACAAGAAGATGTCTCCCACAGATTCAGCCCTTCCAAAGTGGTAGCCAAAGGTTTGGAGAACGGTCTGTTGTCGTGTCTGGTACGAGTTGAAGAACAGAAAGACCTGGTCGTGCCGCCTCCCCCGGCAGAGCCAGCTTCATCAACCAAATCCATGATTGGTGTTGAACTGACTGGTATCCTCCAGTCAGGTGCCCAAGAAGGTAGACTGCTGTTTTCATCCCTTCCTTCTACCCTACACAACGCATCCAAACCGATAGAGTTGATCAGGTAGATGGCCGCATTCGTAAAAACTGTCTCAGTAGAGTCTTTGTAGTCGATATTCAAGTTCTTGTGCAAGTCCTTTGGGCCCATCGAAAAGAGCGCAAATATTCTGTTTCGAGGGTCTTTGCATCCGCAATCGCGGGTGTTGCAAAGAAGCCTAAAAAAGTCTTGAATAGAAGGATCCTGTGTACCGCGATAGCTGTTGACAGACATAGCAAGGGGTATCTTTTGGGGCGAGCTTTGGGGATTCCACTTGGCGAGCCGCCTAAAACAGGCCCAAGGAACGCTTTTGTTACCGCAGATCACGTCTGCAGACGCAGACATGAATATTTCTTGAAGAACCCATAGCCGGGAGAACCAAGGACGCGAGATAAGTCTCCCTAAGGCCAGCTGGGAGTGTGAAGGTGAGAGGGATGTTGCATCGTCATTGATGAATCCGTGGCTTTTTAGGTATTCCATGGCGAGATCACTGTCTTCTGTGGACTCACCAGGTATACGATTACTTTTCCTGCCTGTCGGTAGATAGACGGCATGATTGAAACCTGGTGACCACGCTCAGCAATGCTGGGTTGATCGATGTAGACCGCGTCTATCCATGTGGCTCTTTGGCGATCTGTGTATCGCAGGCGCTTGATGGCCTCAAAGCAGTTTTGCGTGACTGAAATGTGTCCATCTTGTCCACAAAATATTCGAGTTGGTCTTTCCTCCGTGCCCCATGTGTACGACAAGGCTTCATATGACGGTGTATGAGAAAGACGAGTGTGAAGAAGCTTGCATTTCACGGCGTCTGACTGCCTTCCGGGTTCGATTATGAGCAGACGTATCTCATCCGGGTATTTCAGGGGAGTATAGCAGTAGGTTGTATTATTTGCAGAACCATGTTGTGGATTTTGAGCTTGCGCGTCTTCGGCTTCTGCTGTTGCTGGCCATGGCGGATTTAATATTAACCTTAGATCTATCTTGTGTCGATTGACTTGTACGGCTCGATCAGAATGACCAGAGGAGAATTTGGAGCTTAACCTTCAAGTTGTGCATCCAACATCTGTTCGGCCATACCAACTCGAGAGTCGTTATCAACGAGGTGGATATCAACTGGACGTGGCTTAGGGTTCCACTCGGTTGCGAAAGAAGGCCGAGCACCTAGAGCCAGCACATTCGGCAACGTGGTTGTAGCTGGCCCCTTAAACATCCGTATGATTCGACGGGAGCTTAGTGAATCTTAATTCGCTGAGTTTAACAAGAAATATAGCTACGCAATTAGTTTATGGGATGAATATTACGTTGGGCACCAATATGTTTAGGCTGAAACGCCACAGATGAGTGAGGCTGAGGGATATGCGGGTGAGATTTAACGTTGTAATGTCAACCTAATCTCGCTGGACATCTGACTCGGCTTGAAAAAGTATTGCTTTCGAGAGGGAGGTTGGTTAGGGAACTAGATTGTTCCCTTACCAAAAGCATTCCGGCCTATTGTAGTAGTTAGATCGGTAATGTGGCCTTCCAAGTCATTTCATACCAGACGGCCACGGACCAGATACCGTTGGTGTTTCGAGCGTACCACAATAGATTGTAGAAGTAATAGAGTCTCCAAAATCGGTCCCCCTCTCTCGCCTGGTCTAATTCAAAGTTTTGTTGTGCAAGTCCAATGGTCGGGGCTCCTTGTACCAAGAACCTAATTCCAATGATCTCCTGAGCTACTCATCAGAATCCCCTCAGCCCGTCTAACCTCTGATGACTCACATGTTGCCCTTCGCGACTGTTTATGGCTGCCGCTCTGGCTCGTCAAAAGCACCGGCCGCCGGTTCATAGACACGCGTCGGTCGTACCTCATGTTCGAGTCTTCTCCTGATGAGAGCCCAAGGGCCTTGTTGACACTCGGGAAACATCGAAGGAACGGGCGAAGTGAGGGTATGCAGGCGCACAGAATAAGAGCGCTAACTTCGACTTCGGACCAAAGCAGCGGGGCCACAATCGAATCTTGTAACTTGTTAGGGACATGTTCAGTGTCGTTGAGTCAACTACTTACGTGTGACGTCGGTATTTAGCCCGGAAATGTAGGTAACTCTGACGATTGAGATGACACAAACGCTTCACTAATCAGATTCTTCTCATGTGTAGATGTTTGCCGGGCTTACAAGAGACCGAGGGAAAGCATCAAGACCACGCCAATCCTCTTGGTTCTCGACAGCTGCATTCTCCAAACCATTGGAATCGGCTGGGCAAAAAGAACAACGTCTGTCACCAGCTTGATACCGAACTGCTACTATTAGCATCTTTGACACCCATATTGCGCTTGGTATTGATCTTACAGAGGTGTAGTAGAAACTTCTCAAATCTAGGCAATGGCCCTTGTTAGATGGCGTCCATGCTTTAGCAACGGGATTGCATCTAAAAATGACAACCAAGGACTCTTCAAGGCCTTGAGCGAGTAGTAAAACAAGCATTCCCTGGTTGAGGCGTCGATAGATGGTGCCAGGGAGAAGTCTTAGGTAGAGGACCGCAAAGGACATCTTGACGGTAACAAAGCCCCAGATATAGGCAAGCGATATGACGACTTGAAACTGTAAAGAGTTGAGTCAGCTTTTACAGAGTATATCGTATCATCGAGTCTCTTGCCTTGAGAAACTTACGGAGGTGGTCCTCCGTTACCGTGTCTATATAGGACCCCAATCCGACTTTGGTCACTGGAAAACTATCAGCCTAGACACGATACAACTTGGCCTAGTGGACTCACTGGCTATTACTGTGCCCAAGAATACCACCATTAGGCACTGGAAGTATGAGCGAGTATTCAAGATATCAGGAACAAGTGCGTACCCAGCTGAGGAGGAGAAGTGCTTTCTAGACGTTAGACTCCAAAACGGATAATAAAACGGGAGCCAGAGTCCTTACCATCATCCCAGTCGAGGCTCCGTAGCAGGAGACTGCGCACAAAGAATCGGATCGTGACGAATACTGTAACCAACGCCAGGAGCATTGAGCTCACTCCTATCAGTGTTGGGACTTCACTAGACATGCTGTCGTCGGTCGAAGGGAGCGCGGCCTCATTGGCGTGCGGGCACGCGCAAGAGGGCCCCGGGCGCGATGAGGATCAGGATCAACAGGGGGCGGAGGAGTACGCAACATCAACACTCATTCGGCTGGTCCAACTCTTGAATCCATCCAGGAAAGGTCATGCTGGCGACGATGAAAAGTAAAGATTGTCTCCAAAACGCGCGAGACACCTGGGAAAGTGCCGATTGTCCCGGGGACAGCAAACAGGGTCTGCCCTAAAAGATGACATTGCAGCCCTTTGGCTTCGTTGATCTTTGCCGCTGCTGCAATTAGCGGCAACCATCTCCAAGTCAGATGAGCCAGACATTGTGTTGAGCATGTGATGCTGGGCGTATAGAGCCACGTGGAAACCATGCGTGGCGCCAAGGTTGGTCTTGAGCTTTTCGTCAGTGGCGCTTGTAATGACTCGTTCCATCTTGCCGGGAAACGGCCAAACGGAGCACTTTGGAGATAAGGGAGTTTGATAAGGACGCTTCTGCGACACGCAATGTTGTTTTATGCGCAACGATATATGTGCTTGGGATGCTTCTGCTCAAACCATCCTACGGTGACTTGACACGAAGAAGTTCCAGATGGAAGAGCACAAAGTCTCTATCTACTTTTAGCAACTGACGCATATCAAACAGTTTTGTAAGGGCAAATGTGTCGTATATTCATATCACAGTAACCAGGAGAATAGACCATGCTCTCACGCAGCTCCTTCACAGCAAGTTTACTGTCTTGGAGAATGAAGGCATGTCAGATCCCCTCGACTAATGGCAAGGAAGGGCAAGATTTTGGCATTAAACGGTTGAACTAATACAGAAGAAAACCGCCAGCTAAAGAGTAGTTCTCGCGGCCATGAAGTTAATGATCGTCAACGCTTTCGACGTATACAAGAGAAACCTGCAAGGCCCAGATTAGCCAAGTCGGTGCTATACATCCTCTGACACATTATACGCTCTGTTTCAGAACAGATAGCTAGCTTGGACTAATCGTGCGTCTGAGGCTAGTCGTAATTACAGCAGGGATAGTAATCGCAAGGAGTTGAGCTGGGGTCCCTCCACCACTTGGCAATGTTCTGCCAAGCCGTTTCGATATCGCAGACCGGGGGCTGGATGGCACCAGGATGAGAGAGACCCATGGAAAATGGGATGTGCGACGACGCCGTCCTGTCACCACTCTTGGTGTATGGATCAAGTCTTGGCGGATGATAGTTCGAGTTCACCTGCCTCTGCCAGTTGAGAAAAGGTGACAGAATCATGCTTTCGAGTGCAATGCCGAACTTGTTCTCCTCTCTGAGGTCGTCGAGACCCTTGGGTGCCTTGAATCGACGATCAGAGCGGTTCTGCGTGCAAACGTCCACTTGTGCTATCCACAGTGTCCACTCACCCTTTTGTTCTTGTAAAAGTGCTGCGTAGCCTCGCCGTCCCCGGTGGTCATGAGAGCAGCGTTGCCGCGTCGAGGCCGTGGGTATGACACATGCCCCTCCTTGACCAGAATCACAATAGCGTTTCCGTTGGCGCCGGTGGTCCAGGCTTTGGTGATGAATGATGGCGTTCATGATGGGCTCGATGGACTTGTGGACGTCATGGATTGAGATCTTGGGGGCGCCGAGCCAAGTTCCGTCGGCAATTATCGAGTATAGGCGCCTTGTTGAGAGGTGGCCCCCATTAAAGATATGCTTGAGAAAGGTGTCGAGCGTCGGGCGAACTTGCTTTCCTGACCCCTTTGAGGATCTCGATTGTATTCATAGCCCTGTTGGTTTGTGAGTATGGGATTTGCCAGAAGGGGGGCTTAGTCGCATACTCTTCAGTCTGTGCCTCGGAATAGAGCTCCAGAGTGATGAGAAGGTCTCAACGGTGCCAAAAAGCTGTTCGGCCCTCTGGACCACACTTCCAAAGGCCTTGAATGCGTTTTCGCCTGCCATGATCTTACTACGGTTAGCATATTCTAGTTAGATTATTTCCTTTCGCTTATCTGGTTCTAGAATGAGCCGCCGACAAACTGCATACCGAGACCAAAGTACTCCATAAGCTCCTGCAGGAACTTGAGACCCTCGTCCAGCGAGCCGTCACCAAATGTATCGGCAATCTGATTGAGCGGTTAGTGAGAGATCCAAGTAGCAATGAGGCTACTTACCGTGGCTGAATTTGCTGACGCGCTGGCGGCGACGCCATCTACCGAAAGATACATGTTGGTGATGAAGTTGTGCAAGTTTGAAAACGAGGCAAAGACTAGATCCATGCCAGGGTATTGCGTCGTGCGGCACGTAAAGGGGCTTGTGCTAAACGTGTATCATGATTAGTCGGTGTAACAAAGCAGGGCTGCACAAGTCAATACCATGCGTTGGTTCCAATAATGTCGATATGCTATTTTAATATCATTTCTGCTATCCTGAGCTATTGTATCCCATCTATCCCTACTTCCCCCATTCATCCCTGCCACAGAGCGCGCTTGAAGCTAATCCTCCTTAGCATCTTCAATCTCGCCTCTGTTATCAGACATGGCCAGCATAAACTGGTCCCTCCTCTAAACAGACCGTTAGCAACACAGCCAGCATCAAGAACCCTCCCCTCAAGACTCACAGAGTCCGCAAGTTGCTTGACCGACCGTCTCGCACGCGTAGCCAGGTGTCCCACATCCATCAGCTTCTGGGCTCGCTCCTCTCCTCCTTGGAGAGACTCTTGGCGCTCGGGAGGCTGAGCCGGTCGATGTTCTCCACCGCAGGTATGATGTGCCGGGACGAGACCTCGATGTACGTATCTGCCACAGCCCTCACGACGAGGTAGTGGCCCTTGAGCTGCAAGGCCTTGACCCGGAGTTGCTAGCTGGGTTAGAATCCTAGCACGAGTATGTCGGGTGATGGTAACGAACTTCAAGCTTCCTCTGGGCAACCTTCTCCTTCTTCAGCTTCTCGGCTTCGGATATCCGAGCCGCGGCGCGTCTCTTCATCTCGAGTGTCGTAGTTGCCGCCGTCCCGAGGGGGTTGACGCGGTACTTATCGATATCTTCGACGTAGCCCTGCACCGAGGTAAAGAACGAGGTTAGCTGGTCGAGTTTGTCGCAGAAAGCTTGCAGATGCGTGACGCATTCTCCGACCACGTTCTTGACCTGTGACTAGATCGTTTGTTAGTCTCATAACATCAGCGACAGAGTTTCTGGCCCATACCAACGTGACCGTGGACGTCAAGAGCTCCTGGAGATTCGCCTGCATCATCTTGAACTCTTCGGTAGCCTTCATATCCTCCTCGATCCGCTTGTTGAGCCTTGTCTCCGCGTCAAATAACTCCCGCTGGGCCATACTGAATCTCTCAAAGCGGATCTCAGCTTCGGGACATCACTAGACAGGGAAACCAATGTCAGTAGGGCTTCTTCAAGTTCTGCCGCGCTGCAGCTTACTTGTTGTCCGGATCCGCTCGTCTCTGCGCTGCACCAAGTTAGCACACCCCCAGTCCTCGCAGAAACATTTAGGTTCTAGCTACACTTCTCTGTTTTCCGCCTCGCGTTTCTTCTCGAAATCGACGCCAGACCCGATGATGCTGACGAGTGCAGTCTCGGCCCCTCGCACCTCTGCGCGCCATTGGGCAGCGGAATCCGCCACGAGCTTCTCTGTGTCCTCTCCAACATTGCGCTCATCTAGGAGAATGTCGCGGATGGTGGCGACAATCTGTTCAATACTAGAGTCAGCTTTCTTGGATCGTCAGCAGGATCAGGCAACGCACCGTCTCTGCAGGCTTAACCGCCTTGCGAACCTCCTCAACAACTGCCGAATGCTCCCGCCCGAATTGATCCAGGTTGTCCAGAATCGCGTTGTGAATGCTCCTGACGCTGTCACTCTTGTCAGCCCTTCCGGCCAGGCGCTCCCAGTGGACCCCGCGGAGATCATCAGGGCCGTGTGTGAGCAGCTGGCCGAACCTGTGGACGAAGCCACAGAGGCTATCAGCAAGCACGTAACCAGCATCTTGCTGTACCATCTGACCGTAGGACTCCGGAGCATAGCACGCGTCATGGCCGCCCTGCTGCTGCTCAGTGCTGTTGCCGAAGCCGAGGCGAAGGTTAATGTCGCCAAAGGGGTTCATCAACACCTTGAAGCTGTGGACGATGGCGTCGCCCGCCGCGACTCCAAAGTCGGTCCATGCACCTGGGTAGATTTAGCAGACTTGCTCGTTGGGCCGAGAGTAAAGGATGGCTGTAGCGTTGTTGGCTTACCCCGTGACTGAGACTTTCTCGCTCATTCAAGCTCTTTTTGTCGATCCCCAAGCTGGCGGCGGTACTCTTCTGTCTGAGCTTCAACGGTTTTGAGAAGATCTTTCTTCATCTGTACAGCGTTCCTCTTGTCCTCAACCTGGAGGTCCAGTTCGGTCCCCCGGGAGCCGAGAGCCTCTGATGGGTCAATGTCAGTGAATGAATCTATTGCTGCAGGGGGTATTCACATACCATCCTGGTCAACGCAGGCGCGGTGTACCAAGGTGGCAAACTGACGCCAGGAATCAAACTTTTCTTTGATAGCCACGGTATGGGAGATGCAGTCGTTGGAGGCAGCTTTCAGTGCGGCAAGCTGGTCGGGGAGGTCCACCTCTGCGAGGTCTTCATCGTCCACAGCCTCAAGCACCATGTCAACCTACGCAGAGTGTCAATCAGTGCGAAGCAAACGGTGCGAGATAAACTGCTCTAGTGTCCATGGAGAGATCCTTCACTTACGGTTCCACCCGGCTCGCATATTGCTTCAGCAATGTTCGACACCCGTCTCATCCTCTCCTCCGCATTGCGAAAGGCCTTCCGACCGAGATCGGAGCAGTGGATGAGGTTTGTATTGAGAGATTGGTACCTGACATCATCAACGTCAAACAGGCTCCTTCTAGACTCTTAAATAGTAACGCAAACTCACGGTAGCCCCGCGCTGCTTGGAAACACGAGCGAAGAGGCCAGAGGATCGGACGCGAGAACAAAGCATTGTCCCAGGCGCCCGAGCGCATCGGACGCGGCGCTCAGCATTGCACCTCAGTTCCCTTCGCCGATCTGGAGAACATCCTGGGCGACGGAATTGACGAACAGCTCAGAGCCAGCCACGGTCCGGACAAGGCGGATGAGTTGGCGACTCTGGATTGAATCATCAGGCTCGAAGTCGTAGCCCTCATGGTCTGAGGCGTCCAACTCTGGGACTTCTGGGTGGTTTGTGGTTGCTGCGGTGCTGTCGTCCATGATTGCAGAAAAAAGATGGGTGGTCTGAAATGGATCAGGGCCGGGGCCAGAACCACGTCAGGCTTTTTATCTTGGGTTGCCCTCCAAGAATGCCTTGTGCAACTGTGTAACGATTCTCAACAGATTTTAGGCATCCAACCACAGTGGCTGAGCCAATTCAGCAAAGAAGGAATTATTGCCCTTTTTATTTGCACTTTCATGTGTTATGGCGGGGCCTGGACCAATATCAAGAGACTGGCTTGACGCCACGCTATTCAGCTCGCCTTCGCCCTGGCCTTCTTTTCCACTGGAAAGACTAAGCCGCCGCTCTCATGGTGTGTCACCAAGAAACAAGAGGGTGAACTCCCCTGTAGGTGGTGGCGGAGCTGAAATGTATCACACGGGAGACTTGTCCTACTTCAGGGCCAACAGACCCCCGCCCTGGCCTCAACAACTTACGGCAGACCAAGGCTGATATTTCTCTTCTCTTACCATTTTCACCATTTCAAAAGCAGTTTCTCGAACCTGGCAAGACATCACAAAATGAGCCTCAGCGATGAAGTCGACCAGATCCAGAGGGATCTCTCCAATCTTAAAACCCGCCTTGACCTGTTCGAGAGCAAATCCAAGGCCGTCATCGAGGCGGACCATGACAAAATGCCTGCCGAGCTGCGGAAGAGCGTGGCCTCAGTCGAGGGCAGCATCTCATATCTCGAAACCGGCCAAAGCCCCCTCGCGGGCTACCTAGAATACATAGTCTCTTCCAGCAGCACCACGACGTCCAGAGCCATCGTCAAGAGGCACGTTGCAGACATGAACTCGAACTTTTTCAATCTTTGAGAGGCCGCCAGCTCGGCTTTGACACGTGTGGAACAGACCAAGAAGGCGTGCAACGACATGTACAACGAGCTTGGGGCCATCCGCCTGAAACTCGAATCCGTCACCAGGAGAGCCAAGTCGGCGCTGTCAGTCGCGGAGGGGGCACTGGCCGGGAGGAGGCGGGGTGTGGCAGAGGCCAACGCCTCGCTTCAGTCGACGCAATAACAGCTGCGGGAGCTGGAGGCTAAAATGAAGGACGAGAAGGACGCACGAGACGTGATGAGAGTCGTAAGCGCCCCCTCTACAGTCCTCCAGCACAGAGCCCCTATCTAACCTAGATTCAGGTTCGAGTCCTCAGTTGGGGCGCCACCGTGTTCTTCCCACCGGCAGTCCTCCTAGCAGGCACTGCGGAAGCTTTCGCCGCGTAAGTCACCAGAGATGTCTAACCCACATTGGGCGAATCTGCTGATCGTTAATACAGCTCCTGGCGTCACGATCGTGAAAAATTACGCGGGGAGATCACCTCGGCAAACACCCGGATCGAGTCCCTCACATCCGAGGTGTCCAAGGCAGAGGCCCAGGCCGCAGCCCTAAAGAAGACGGTGAGGGAAGCTCGCAGTCTCTGGGACCGTGCAGAAAATATGTCTGCTGGATCACGAAAGACAAGGGCACTTATGTGCGAGCTGCTGGAGGGGTACCAGGCTCTCAAGAGCAGCACAGACGAGTTTGGAGCCTGGATGAGCGAGCTGCAGGGTCAGACAGCAACGGCACAGGTCATGGGCACGTCGTCTCAGGTGCGTTTGCAGCGGGTGATGAAGAAGATTGTTGATACGATGCTGGATCAGGAGCAGGGGGACGTGAAGGCTATTTGCGGCAAGTTGAAGAGACTGGAGGATGCGCCGTGAATTCATGTTCCATGTCTAGATTATCTCATACGAACAAGGGTTCATTTGCAGACCTGACAAAAAGACCTTCGCCTGCGAATAAGCTGCTTCCGCATGACATTCTAACTTCCTCCTCTGGGCTCATAGTCTGGACTGGGAGCCTCCAGGCCCAGCCAGCAATACCGGGAAGGAAGAGTCTGCTGTCAACGGCTGCGCTTGAATGCCTGTCGATATTAGTGACTGTGTTTTCAATTCTGAAAGGAGCACCGATGCAGGCATTCGGTTGGAGTAAGTCGGACATCACATGGTTTACTTGGCAATAAACGAGGGCGCGCCGGGGCGTTCGTAAAACTCAGCGTCCCACCCACTGTCTTGGGTATCATCTAATGTTCACACAATTCACTGGAGTATCCCGTTTGTTTCGCGGATCAGCATGGAGCCGTGATGTTGTCGGTAGGCTAGGCCGACCTGGCATGGGACTTAAAACCGAGATGGAAGCTCGCACCCTGCCGGGCTAACATCAAGCAGCCAGCTGAAGCGCACCCATGCCAGCATGCCCTCTGCGTGTATCAAAGCATTTCATGTACTAGCTCTTCTGTGCCGGCATTCTTGTACAACATTAGTCGAGAAACAGAATCTGGCTGTTCCTGGGAACAGCATCGATCGACTGATCCTCGCCCCTTCAGCCATCTCAGCGTCAACGGCCCTTCTTCGTTTCCTTTGGCAACTCGGTCGCCCAAAATGCCCGTCCTGACCTAGGGGTTTGCCAATAGAAGCATTGGGTTCCATCTGCTGCTGTCTCTTCCATCCAGTCCTTGATCTCGGTCTTGATTTTTTCGCCCTCTGCATTCCTAAAATAGACCTTCCCGTTGCGCTCATACGTTTCTATCCAGCGGGACTCGCTGGAACCCGGCTGGACAGATCCCGTAGTGGACGTGGACGGCTCAGCAGTGCTAAAACTCGATGTGAACCTCGACGCAAAACTTGGGTCATTAAAGCCCGCGGCCTCAAATCCTTGGCTTGGTTCTCGTGAATCATCCTCTGCGTAGAGATGGTGGGGAATAGTAGTCGCCTCGCTATCGTGTTCTAAGGCGTAATTACTAGCGTCGGCAATGTGCTGCTGGAGTGCATTATCAGCATCCTGCCAAGCTAGGGAAATATCTTCCTGAGCCGCCGCCATCGCTACTTGAGCTGCTCTGGCATCTGCAGCTTGGATAAAGCCGTCACGATGCTGTTTTGCCAAGTCCCTGGCGTTCCTAAACGTAGCGGCTCCTTAAGCAAACGTTTCCCGGTCGCTGGTTATACCGTAACCTAGGCATTCTCCCTTAGTAATTCGCGCTACTAGGGAAGTTACCAACGGCAGCCCGTTGTCGAAGGCCAGCGAGGTTAATTTTGATGCCTGAGGTTCATATATAAGAGCTTTTTAAGTCGTAGGGCAGCTTGTAACAGCCTTCAACAGCAGCTTGCAGAGGCCGCGATCACGGCGGGGCTAGGGTTTGATCTGCGAGGGTGGCCTGAAGGTTGCTGAACAGGCATTTCAAGGACTATTTAACGGCACCAACACTGGTAAGTTGCCTGTCTCAAGTTGCCGACTATTGTATTTTAATGACTTGGAAATAAGTAAAGCTGCTGGTTTGATTCTAACTTACTGGCTCATCGCGTTACATGACTAGCTTAGGTAGAAGGGTGTCCATGTTGCTGGCCCTAGAGGTTCACTTGGTCTCCTTGTTGTACAACGGCATTCGATTGTGATCATCTTGAAGAGACTCTCGAACTAAGCATAGAAAAGCTCCTTTGAATTCAAGTAGCACTTTTCATCGCCGGCAGGCGGATAGTGGACATTTTTTTGACCGTGTTCTAGTGACGTGTCGCGTGCTCTCACCTGTTCAATGTACACTGTGGAGTGGGAGGTGCGAGAACCCCCGGGCAGATGTTTCAGGACGCCAGGGAGCAGTCACACGGGCCTAATTCTTCTCGAAGGCTATGATTTACAGTGGCTTCTAGATTTAATATATTCTTTTCACTACCTAAGAAGAGATAGTGAACACTTTGTGGTATGCCAAGAACATTCCGGAAAGTGCGGTCAATCCGGATGTCCGGACACTCCGGATCGTGCCGGAGAGTCGGAAAGTCCGTCCAAGTACCAACCTATCCCTTCTTGGCCCTCCAGTTGGTGGGTTGCCAATCTCTCTTATCAAGACCGTTCAACCAGTTGCAGGCCCCTACTGCAAGCCTTCACACATGATTATTGTAGAGCCTTGATAGTTTCAACCTCCCAGCTTGTCTTGTCGGACAACTTCCAAGTCAGGAGGGAGTGTGCACACGAACATGAAATGGGCTCAGGAGGATGTTACTTCGGGCTCTGATTCATCGACCCCAACCCATGTAGTTGATCTTAAATGATGACCAAGTAATGACCCAAAAGATCTCTTTCTTCATGGGACATGAATGAGGAGATAGATGGCTCGGTAACAACTTTCGTGTACGCCTTCCGTTTCTAGACCGCCTAGCCGATGCCTGAGAGACCAGCGCGGGTTGCCCACAAATAAACGCGGTAAGCCATCTGACTGGCCAACCCTGCAATGGTGCTAACATACCTTATCTGCGGGTTCATGGGCTGGGGCAGGTCATGATCCCAGGAGGGGTTGAGGCTTTGATGTACAAGTATTTTGCCAGAGTGGAATCCGCATATATAGAGAGCAGATCCCATTCAATCAGAGACGTCTCTTCTTTCTTTTCATCTTTCTTCCTTTTGCTTCCCAGATCTTGTTCAAACTTTGGTGTCTAGCAACATGACGCTTCAATTACTCAACACAGACAGCCACCCCGCACTCTTGGTGGCTGCCATTGCGGCTTTCATTTTCGTAGGGCTTCTGTATCTATTGTGGGAGAAAGTGAATGTGAGCTTCACTCAATCTTTGCGCTAGACCACTTGTCGAGGTCAATTTCGGCCGCTGACTGCAACTTCACCTACCAGGTTACCCTCAGTAGATGGAGGAACAAGTCTGGGCAGGGCATAGTTCACATTGAACCCCTCCGTGACTTCGATTGGGCAGCGGAGAAGCCGAAACTGCTGCGACCTTTCAAGCCGACTTATAACATCACAATGGGTGCGTTTAAGAGCAATGGGCCTGAAAAGCCAACGGTACTAACCAGATCTTATCTAAACAGGTATACAAGCCGATGACCTCTCCGAACTTATCACCATCGACCAAGACTACCAGGACCGAGTGACCGCTCGCCGTTCTATTGTCTCCAATTACAATAATACAGTCCATGGCTGTCTTCCAGGCGGTGAGGCCGCTGTGAAAGAGCTTTACTCATACCTTCTCGAGCATCACCTACCAACTCGCTTTCCGTCCATGTTCAAAGGCACCAGGAAGGGCATGTTTCAGAACACAGTTACCGGCGCGGCATTTCCACTATATCCCCCTTCCGACCCTGAAATCTGCTTGCGGACACTTGCCGAAACCGTCGAGGAAGACATCTTCCTTTTGAAAGAAACAGACACGACCCACGTTTGCCTGGCCTTTGCGTGTTGCTTCCCCACGGGCTTTGATCCATCGACCAAGCTGGGCCAAGATTTGAAGGGGATTCATGATCCGGTTCCCTCATATGACAAAATTGGGCCGAGCATGGAACGATTTTTTCGCAAGCTGCAAGTGGGCAAGAGTGTCAAGCGTATGAATGTAAGAGCCTTAACGGTAACAGAAGTTTGAGGTTAGGACTGTTACTAAAATGAGCGGCCAAAAGTCTGCGAACACCCCACTTCTCACACCACATTGGCATTATGACCATGCATCTTTATTTACACATTGTGAAGCTAAATTAAAGTCAATTAGGGAGTGAGTATAGTCAAAATGTAGCCCTGCTCTTGCTATTTAATATTTTGTATACCAACCCTTGGCAAGTCGTACGGCGGCAAGCCGGCGTGGCACTGAGTCGATCAACTTCCGAATCAGCTCTTGGTCTATTGCCCACCACGCAATCTTTAGGCACCTAATCAACTCAGCCCTATCGGCCTCATTGTCATTGAGATCGTTGAGATGAGGGAACATTATTCTCATATTAGCCTTTAAAGCCTTCCAAACATGTTCAATGGGGTTGAGATCCGGCGAGTGAGCTGGCCAGTCGATATACTCAATTCCGTGTAAGTGAAGGAATTCAACTGTTGACGCCGCAAGGTGAATCTTGGCGTTATCCTGTTGGAATCGCCTCGTGCCGTCATATATAGGAAGGAGACCAACTTCCAAAGCCTTCTGATAGCTCTTGGCTGTAAATCCCTTCCTTTTGCCTTGTTGATCCCTTTCCATAATGATAAGGTCTGATCTTCCGGACCTCCAGATTGCTCCCCATACCATAATAGAGAATTTGGGCTTTACATGAAGTGTAATGTTAACAAATTCCCTTAGAAACTTCTCATGAGGCTTTCTGAATATCCAGCCGCGTTTCTTATTGGGCTGGTTTTGGATTGTCGACTCATCCGAGAAGATTACCTAGATCGCGGGTCAGCCTGAACGAGGGCATCATCTTCGATGAATTTGTCGCCGATGAGGAAGTAGATTGCTCCAGGGCGAGTTACCTCGCCTTCTTTTATGAAGCCATCACTAACACTGCCATCTTTTAGGCCCATTTACGGATCGAGCTCCAGACACTCACCCGACTTCCCCAAACGCGATTCGTCCTGTTTTGTTTCAAGACATATCTCTACCCGCTCAAAGATGTCAAAGGAGAAGGCTCGGGGCCGGCCCTTGCAGATGCCATCGAAGGACTGGGGATGGGAAATGCCCCCGGCATGTTCAAGTACAAGAGTGCGGTTCGTTGGGGGAAGAGTGTTGTGGAATATCTTTGATCATAATGTCCATGCGCTGCAGTCTTCGTCCAAGCGAGAACATAGAAATTTAAAAAGACGACTGCACTTTAGGAAATTCTTTGAGATATTCTAACGATAAATATGGCATCTGCTTGATCTTGGATCGACTTCTCTCAACCCTCGCACAAGGCCATTGAATACCGTAATCGCCATTGCTTTCAAGACCTGATAGGTATAGTTAACCGTTATATGCATATCCGGAACCCGTTGTCGCGAACCGCTAGTGCCGTCCGCAACTTCACCCACTCCTTGACCTCCGAATCATCTCCCCTAATAACTCTCACGGCAAACAGTCACTTCGGTACTTCGTCGCAGACGCTGTGCAAATGTAAAAGCCATCAATTATATGGATCAAGCCAATTCTATAGGTCTGAGCGGCATTTCTGTAAGTTCCATGCTCTGCCGTCGAAGATATAGCCTTCAACGTCCGTCGCTTCCGCTCAAACACAATGGATCAATGTGCCGACCCGCCTTTCCTTGCCGCTTCAGCCTCGGCGTCAGAACACAAAGTCATTCCGTGACTAATTGGCCATTGCATTCAATCTAGTGCACCAATTGTCGACAAAAGAAGGTGCGCGATGAACCTCCACTCCTACTGGACTCTGTGGGAATCCGTTGTACTCAAAGCTAACCTTGTCTTTGTGTCTGTTAACTCCAGGTCCGTTGCACTCGTCATGTGCCGTGTTGCGAAAACTGCAGCACCAACAGATTGGAATATGAATACCCTTCCAGAAAAGTGAGGGCCAGACAACCAAGAAGATTTCAAAACAAAAGGTCGGGACTAGAGCGCATTTTCACATCATGATGAAATCTGATAGTATCCCCAGGGTCGAGAATCCGACACTTTCACTCATTCTTGAGCGTCTTGAGCGAATTGAGCAACGACCTTCACCGCCGCAGGTTGTGTCTGGCCCTTCATCCACAAGTGAAACTGGTCGGCATCGAGACGAGTCAACGGGGCATCCTTCAGTTCAAAGCCCTGACTTTGGGTCACGTGCTAATACCACATACACTTCTAATAACGACATTTTCGTTTCCGAAGGCGCTGATGATGCGGAACCGACTCCTTGGTTGGGCAATTTCGCGCTTGATGACCCAAACCTCGGCCAAGACAACACTTGGAAACATATGGGAGTGACTTCTATACTGGACACGGCTAGCAAGCAGGTTCAAGCCCGTAGAAAAGCTGGCGCAAGGAGTATACATCGCATTGCCACCGAAGGTGTCTCAATTCCGCCAGAGCTGGCGAGGACGTGGATGCAAAGTCAGTGCCAATGCCATGGACTTGGCCAGAGAACTAACCGCTTGCCTAGACCATTTTTCACACATGTCTGCCGAGCTCTTTTTAGCCTTGGTGGACAGGAGGCTTCTTGAAATGATGCCTGACTTGGTCACTATGCGCCATGTTCACGTGGATGCCTGCATGCTCCTTATTTACTACGCCATACTCTGGCAGGGCTGCTTCTTGCCTGGGAAACGCTGCTTTATAGGACCTGACAGAAAGTACGCAAGACAGCTCTATCTCTGCTGCTTGCGTATCATCCCGAGTTGGCAGAGAGAGTCCGCCGGCACCGTGACAGACCTCGTCGCTGCCATGTACATGGTAGGTTGGGTGACCCTTAGCACTCTTCCCCTATTCCAAAGCTTGTAGTTGATGAGTAAATTGTCAGATGCGAACCGCGGCAGAAAGCTTCGACTTTGACACGGCCTTTGAAATGCACAACTTGGCATGCGAATACGCCGAGGGCCTGCAAATGAATAACCTTGACCGAGACAGCCACTCGCCAGCCAATAAGCCCCCTTATACCGATGATGACCGCAAAGGTATGTGGGAGCTGATCCAAATGGATCTTTTCTACAGATTGATACATGATAAGCCCGCAGCCTTCTCATCAAGCATCCAAAACTGGCGAGTTAATCTACCATGGCTTTCCGTCGAGACTCCTCCAGATGAGAACGCACCGGTGCCCACCATGACTTTTATACTACGAAGCCGACTAGCTTTGATCCTGGCCTCATTTTTCCAGGCAGTGGATGAAGCAAAAGATGGACCAAAGGCTTCGGGGGTAGTTGAGTCCCTATGCCAGCAAATTGAAGATGTGTTCCAGGACTGGAAATTGGTTCGTTGTCGATTCAAGACGTAAAAGGTTTTGACTAACCGTTCTTGACTGTAGCATGAATGGATCCAGTCTTTGAAGGACGATCATGTATACACGTGGATCCTTGTTGACCTCGCGCTGGCCGGATACACATCCATTCTCTTTATGCTGCGGAAAACAATAGCCATTGATCCTAGCTCTCCTGACACTTCGCCATCCTCTGCAACCAATGTTCAGATGCAAATAGCAACACGAGCTTCGCGCCGAATCTTGGAGCTCATCTATCACATGCTTCACGAGGTGAAGCAGCCCGGGCTCGAAACTCTTTCTCTCGTGCTTGGGACGTTCCGAGCCCATGTTGCGTACTCGTTCATCGCAGACAGTATCATGGAGTTGGACTCTAAAACGGCGATTGCGGATTTTGAGTTATTGGAGCGCGTTGCCAGATGCGTCGAAACAGTGGCAAAGGAAGAGAAGGATTTTACACCTTTGGCGCGGGCCCTTGTTTATGTCAATGCAGGCGTGAAGAAGCGGGTGGCAGACGTCGAAAGCCCATACTAATCTGTTCTGGAATGACTATTGGCAAGAAGAATTCGGGACACTCAACGGGTTCTAATGCCAGGCGACTCAAGGATAGGCAAGCACATGACTATTTATTTGCGGGAGACTACTATGTAACTTTGAACAGAAGATGTATCTACAAAAGCTTTGAGGGATCGTTATATGACAGGTTGTCAACCGAAATCCGTTTAGTACCACGATCTCCTCCTCAGGTACATGGGCTCCCGAGCCGCGCGTCGAGTCACTCCCCGCTTGCACTTGGTTGCAACAGGAGTCGGGGTGGGAGCAGCCGGGGTCGTCGAGTTGCTGGAGCCAGAAGCGAAAATCTTCTCAGCGGCGTGCTCAGCAGTGATCATAATGATGGACTGCGTGTTGCCGGTGGGCAGGTCAGGGTGGATAGACGCGTCAACGACAAACAGGTTGTCGGTGCCGTACACCTTGGTGTTGAGGTCCACGACGCTAGTGCCGTTGCCGCTTCGGCCGTCATCGACTCCCATCTTGGCGCTACCGACCCAGTGATCTCCACTGATCATCTTGGAAGCGATAATTTCCTCAGGGGTGGCACCGGGGGTGACGTAGGAGAGGGTCGAGTTGCTGCCGCTGGTGAGGTCCAACCACCACTGAACAAAGTCGGACATGGCCTTGCGGTCCTCCTGGTCGATGAGCCAGGGCTTGGTGTTAAGAACAGTGTTGCCAGCAGCCGTGATGCCCAGCTCACCGACGGTGGTAGTTCCGTGGGTCAAGAAGGTACGGACAGTGATGACGCCAGAGGCCATGGCGCTGGCTGTGCCCTGGAGGTAACGGACACGACCGTCAGCACCCTTGGCTGAAGTCCAGAGGTGCATGCGCTGAGCAGCCTGGGTGATGGGACCAGATCCCTGGTAGTACAGGTCAAGGTCTGACTCAATGGGGTTGGTAGCGATGCCGTTGAAGTTGTAAGCAGTGAAGTTCGTCTTGGCGTTGAACTGGAGCATAACCTGAGCGTGGTCCTGAAGGTGGTGACCAACGGGGAGGTCAATCCAGCTGGACTCGGCGGGAAGAGTCACGCCAGTTCGGGAAGCTCCTTGCTTGACAATGGCCAAGGCATCCGACTTGCCGATACCTGCATTCCAGAGAAGACGAGGGGTGGACATGGCACCAGCAGCGAGGATAACCTTGCCGCCCTTGTTGACCTTGATGATCTGGCGGCTGCCATCGGCGGCCTGGGTAAGGACACCAGTAATCTGGCTGCCAGTTCGAAGAGGCTGAACGACCTTGGTTTCGAGCTTCAGAGTAAAGTTGGGCAGGTCCTGGGCGAAAGGCATGTATGTGCGAGCAGGGCCGGCACGCTTGTTGTTCTTGATGGACCAGGAGGGGCGGGAGTAGATGTTGTGCTTGTTGTTAGGCTCCTCAATTGAGTCAATCTCGGACCATCCCTTGGCGTCAAGGAAGCTTTGCAAGACCTTGTAAGCGTGGTCATCGTAGTACTTGCCGTCCGCAGAAGGCTTGGTGGTGCCGGGGTTCCGCTCATACAGACGCGAAGCAGCCTCGGACACATCATCCCACTTCCACCCAGCAGGCCAACGCTGCCAGTCACGCTCCGGTGGGTGGATGAAGTTGAGCCCATTGATCGAAGAGGAGCCTCCCAAGAGACAGCCGGCAGTGGAGGCAGTGTCGCTGCAGAACTTGGTGCCGGACAGACTGGTCATGCTGCTTCCAAGAGCGGGAACGTCGTAGGGAGTCAAGGTATCGTTCCAAGGCAGAGCCTGGGCAGCATTTCCAAGGGCAACAGTGTTGGCAGGGCCGCGCTCAATCAGAAGAACACTGATGCCCTTCTCGGCAAGTCGCTCAGCAGCGATGATACCGGCAGGGCCACCACCAACAACGATGGCATCGTAGGTTTGGTTGGAAGTGGTGGGAAGAGGGAATGTTCCGTTTCCAGGGATTGTGCCGTTACCGCCGCCGTTACCAGGGTCAGGGGTGGGAACAGTCTCGGCAGCCCAAGAAGCCCATTGGGCATACTTGGCAGACTTGGCGGCATCAACGTCAACACCGAACTGACCGAAGCCAGCAGCATGGTAAGAGAGAGCACTCTCAGGGTCGGAGGGGTCGGTAGGGTTGGTCTCGGAAATGGCCCATCCCAGCACAGGTGATTCGGTGTTGATGCTTGTCTTGCCCTCAACAAGACAGCCCTCACAAAGGAAGGTGTAGGAGATGTGGGTGCTGTTGATGAAAGTGCCGTTAGCAATAGGCAAAGCCTTGACCTCAGTCTCGGTGTAGACATCGGGGTTGGCGTAGGATCCGGCGATGCGGAACGAGGTGATGATGTCCTCGCCGTCTGCCCAAGCAACAAAGAGGAGACCCCTCAACATGCCACCACGGAGAGAGACACCACCCCATCCTTCATTGTTGGTTGTTGGGATGACCATCTGACCAATAAAGTCAGAGCCGACAGTCTCGGGAAGGGCGATACCGAAGCTGTAGCTGGCGCTGAGGTATCGATGAAAATCGATGCCCGTGTTGGGGTCGGTGTAGGCTGTGGTTCGCAGTTGGGCTGTCGTTGTTCCGGCGAGCCCAAGGAGGGCCGCCATGCTGGAGAGATTGAATCGCATGGCTGCTGGACTTGAACGATTGTGTCGATAAGAGAGCGGCTAGTATTTACAGCGAAGGAGAGGTAGAGAATGGAGGACCACCAGGGTCAATGAAAAGAATGAAGATACCGAGCTAGCGGTAGAAAAGAGTGACGGCACCGAACTTGCGGCGGAAGGAAAAGCGAACACAGAGGACACGGCTGAGGTTGAAGAGAAGAAAGACGAGAATCGGCGGCTCTGGATAGGTATTATTATATCTCTGCTCCTCCCACGGGTCCACAAATGCATAGTTCCCTTCATATCGGTCAAACACACGCATACGTACGTGCTCTGCGGCACAACCAAACAAGCCAGGGCCAAGGTGACGGATCAAGACTCGGTAGATCCTCCGTGTTGCAGATCTCCCTATTTCGAGATGCTCCGTCAACTACATTTGCTCTATCGGGTCCACTCGTCATCAAGGATGTTTTGGAATGAACCCTGGTACAACCTTGTTCCTGAAGCGCACCAACGGCGCTTGCTGCCGCATCGTTTCAAATCGCATTTTTGCTATTGGCGGAGTTTCGATCTGAACTCCCGGGCGTAACCTCCTTCCTATCGCGTCCCTCCGGTTTGTAACGTGCTCGTTTCGTTTCACTCTTGTCCGGGACTCGTCAGCTTTTAATTAAGGGTTGTTGGATATCCGTCGGAAAAGTGGGCTTGGCGAAGAGCTTAGAATCAGCGATGGAAGTTAGCGGCGCTTACGCGGGAGAAGGAATGACTCTGGAAGATGTTCATGTGAGCAGTGCGTAAATCTACATACCAATTGGATAATTCGTGAGTCAAGGGAACAGTACATCTTGGAATATACCTGGATAGGGAAGTAATAGATTTGCATGCCGAGTATGGAGACTGATCCGCTACCAGGTCGACCTTCGCCTTCGGCCCGACCGTTTGTTTACCTCAGTAGCCCACTAAATTTTGATGTGATCGCTTGATACAAGACGCCGTGCAAGAAATTCCTTTCACGCAGAAGTTTCCTCCTCTGGACCACGCCGTGTTCAGCAACGAAAGCCTGTTTCTCGGACCTAGACAGCTCCCTTCCGCTTCTTCTCAGCATTCTTATTGCCATCTCCATCTTCACCAACCGTAAGATGAGGGTCAATTGGCGACTTTCCCTCTAGGCCTTTTAACAGCGGTAGCATGGACTTGTCCTGGCTGCTCGAGGTGCGTTTCTGCCCCGCTTATCGTAGCCGCCGTGGGATCGGGGATGTATCCATGATCAGATCAATGCCACCGACGGAGCCAATGTGTCTTTTCGCCGGAAAGAATGCTTGACTATGATCGAGACTCCTGTTGGAGTGCAAATTCCTGAGAAGGCCGCTGATACTGGTCCTCTTTCATATGTCAACCAAGTAATGGTAGATATATGAGTGTTCCCAGGCCCAATGGATTGACCTGTGCCTGGGCCCAAGGCCATGCCAAGTGGATGACGCACATCAAAAGTCCTATGAGGCTCAATGTGGACTCGATAAACTCCAGGCATCTTTTAATATAAATACCTTCCCAGTACAAGAAGGAGCACGATTGAGCGGGTAATTGGTATCTATTAGCGATATTATGCTCACGACGCTGAGCAGTTGAGGTTCAATATATATAGCAATACTGTTTTACTTAATACGGATAGCATTCCTCCAAGCCCTTTAATGATGTGTAAATTATCGGCGCTTATCTATAGGTATTCAACGAGCCCAGGGCACAAAGCTGTAGAAACAGATCAATGATGCCAAGACAACGCTGGGCCCTCATATTTTTGGGCCCTTTACCGTCTTGATCGATGCTCGATTGCCTGATCGCCTACAACCCCGGCCTTTTCGTATCCGATTGCTCAGCTTGTCCTATGTTTCTACATCTTAGCTTTTCATCATTGCAACAATTCCAGCTCAAGTCAAAAACTACTCAGCTGCAATTCCCTGCATGCATCCTGCATCCTCTCTACTAGCTGACAAATCAGTATCTTTTAAGGCACCCAACAACTCGCAGCGAACAACTCTTAGCGCCCTCGGTTCGCATTCTCCCGATCCTTCGTCGTCTCGTGACGATCTCATGCATAAGCTTCCCCACCGACTTCAGGCCTGAGGTCATCCAGACGCGGGCCGTGTCTTGGCCGAGGAGGAGACACGGCCCGAAGTGCGACCCCCCCATTCGTAGGCGTCGCAATCATTGCTGTGATACGTTCAACTACGTGCAGGCGGAATCCCTCTCAGTATTGGACAGCGACTGATAGCCTCCACAACTTGGCCGATCACGCACCCGTTTCCCCTCTCGGGCTTGCAGATTGCGCTTTCGTAGCAGCTGTTTTTGAAGGTTAAAGAGGTGCGCATTCTTCCTCTCAAATTTTTGAGCAACTCTTCTAACTTCTCATCGCCCGTCATGTCTGGTTATGAGCACATTGTCACATTACTTCACTTCCCAGAACACCAGGACAAGTCCCCAGAGACTGCCCGCCTCATCGTCACTCAATGGCTTGGCAGTTTCCAACAAGCCGTGAGAAACGGCAGTGTTGACGACCTTGCCGAGTTGTTCAATGAAGATGCTTGGATACGAGACTTCTTGACATTTTCATGGGACTTTCGCACGATCCAAGGGTCCAACAAGGTATCCGCCTACATCAAGGAGAGCCAGGATGCGGCAAGTCTCGTCGCAATCAGCGCCCGTGACCATGGGAAATTCCAACCCATTTTCAAGACGCCCGCTCCAGGTGTCAATTGGGTCGAGTCCATGTTTGAGTTTGAGACGTCGATTGGCCGTGGCAAGGGCATGGTGCGTCTAGTCTCTGGCGATAAACCCGGTTGGAGAGCCTACCTCATCAACTTTACTCTCCAAGAGCTCAAAGGTGCCGAGGAGCAATCGGGACTACGCCGTCCGCATGGCTATGTTGATCCGCGAGGGGGAACTTGGGGGGAGAGAAGAGAGAGGCAGAAGGAGTTTCTCGATGAAGACCCTGTTGTCTTTGTCATTGGAGCCGGTAAGTTAGACGTCTTTTCCTTGATTGCTCTTGTCTGACACTTTTCAGGGCAAGCTGGTCTCGAAATCGCGGTTCGCCTAAGACACGTTGGGCTGCCGACTTTGATCATTGACAAGAATGAGCGAGTTGGCGATAACTGGCGGCAGCGATACCGGGTACGTTCTCCTTCTATTCGCGTCTTCTCTGTTACTAACGCTGTTAAAGACTCTTATGACACACGATCCCATCCAGTACTGTCACCTACCATTTATCCCCTTCCCCTCTGACTGGCCCATGTTTGTCCCCAAAGACAAACTCGCCGACTGGCTTGAGTCATACGCCAACGTCATGGAATTGAACGTATGGAACAGGACATTTGTCAAGACAGCCGACTACGATGAACAGAACAAGATCTGGACCGTTACTGTTAGTCGTCAAGGTAAGGACAGAACGCTCAAACCTCGCCATATAGTCTTTGCAACGGGACAATCTGGCGATCCCATCACTCCGATGTTCCCCGGAACGGAATACTACAAGGGAATGTTGTATCACGGTATCAGCCACAGGGATGCCACGGCTTTTGGTGACCTAAGTCAAAAGAAGGTGGTCGTCGTTGGTTCTGGAAACAGCAGTCATGATATCTGCCAGAACTTTTACGAGAATGGGGCTGCTCAAGTTACTATGCTCCAGCGAGGAGGCACGTACGTCATCTCGGTTGACAAAGGAGTTCCCTTCCAGCATGCAGGCCTCTACGACGAGGGTGGACCACCTACTGAGGACGCGGACATTTACGCTCAGAGTATCCCCATCCCTATCCAGTTTGCTATCAAAGTATTTGAAAACCAAAAGATTAGTGAGATAGACAAGGAGTTACTGGAAGGGTTGGCCAAGGCTGGGTTTCTCGTGGACTCCGGTCCAGACAAGAGCGGCATCTTTCGCAAGTACATCACCAAAGGTGGCGGTTACTACATCGACGTCGGCTGCAGCCAATTGATCATCGATGGAAAGATCAAAGTTCGCCAGTGTTCAGGAGGCATCAAGAACTTTGACGCCGACGGCATAGTTCTGGCTGATGGTTCGAGGTTGGACGCTGACATTGTCGTGCTGGCAACTGGCTACGACGGCATGCGATCTTCGGCGATTAGGGCACTGGGGAAGAAGATTGCTGATCAGCTTGATGATATCTGGGACCTCGATGAGCAAGGCGAGATCAGATCAGTGAGTTTGCTGCGGCAGAATGCAATCTCGAGGACAAAACTGACTCTTTACAGATGTGGAGATCCAGTGGCCATCCTCACTTTTGGTGTATGGGTGGCAACTTGGCTCTTTGCCGTAGTTATTCGCGACTTCTTGCTCTTCAGATCAAGGCAGTAGAGGAGGGGTTGTTCAAGCAGTGATCCTAGAATACTAGTAGAAATGGATAATATGCGAGTGGTTATAATTCGAGTGATTAATGAAAACTTATAAGCATCTATGGATCAATCTCAGAGCCATATCGTGTTGACCTTCAGTCCTGCTTTTAAACAACTTATCCACTCCGGATGTTCCTCAAAAGTCATCTCTTCCGGAAGAAGACACCGGCATATTGCTCTAGCTGCAGCTTCATCTTCCAATGGCATCCGCGTTCATGCACATGCCCCCCCCCCAGGTGTCCCCGCATATGTGCTAGGTTAGGTAAAACCCCGCAAGGACCTTGCCAACCATTTCTTCATCTCTTCTTTCTAATGCATCTCCCTTTTTCCATATCCACATCCCAACGCAGCACGTCTGGTCTTGATACTTGGCAAATATCCCACGGCTCGCAGCGAACATGCCCCGCACAACGCAGGAGATCGAGAGCGGTTCCACAGTGTGAGTCATCCACCCAACGTTTTTCGTGCCTACTGACTCTGCTGCCAGCTGCAACGCATGTCGACAACGCAAGATCAAGTGCGATCGTCGACGTCCGAGCTGTACTTTCTGTGTTAAAAACGCGTTCCGCTGCGAATACATCAAACGTGACAGAACTCCTGGACTCCGAGCCGGCTACGTAAGCCAGCTAGAGCAACGAATCAGTGAGATCTGAAAGGCTTGTTTGTCGTCTGACTATGGCTAACAGTTCTGCATTAGTTGATCTCGAGCAAGAGTTTCAAGCCTTCAAGACTCATGTCAATCAGCATATCGCCACAATCACTACTCCACATCAGCCCCAGAGCCCAGAGTCTCATGCAGCGGTAGACCCTAGCCCGACAGAACCTCCATTGGAGGCCCCTACCGCGGCAAAGCCGTTCAGCAGACCGTCATGGGAGACCTACAGAAACTACTGCAGAATTTGGTTTGACCGATACCACTCCTGGTTCCCGATTCTCCACCAGCCGACCATCCTAGGCTTATGCGATGGCGACTCGAGCCAGCCTGGAAGCCCAGCTTCCTTGATCCTCGACGCCATTTCTGTGGTCATCATCTCAACTCAACAGGCTGCAGTTGATACGGATCTGGACCGAGATCAGTTCTGTCGCTATCTCACCGACGAAATCATTCTCGCGTCTATCCATGACATGTCTTTTCGCAAACTGCAAGCTCTGTTGATATTGACCATGGCAGAATATGGCAGTGGAAGGATGATTGACTTTTGGAACTTGATTTCGCTTTGTAAAAGGTACAATACCAACACCTCCATTACTAACCAAGTGCTAACTTCAGACATAGAATCAGCACACAGCTTGGCCTTCGAGACTTGGTTGCCTATAGTGCCATGAACTTTGGCTTCCCATCAGTATTGCCGCCTCGCATGCTTCAGATCCCTACCACAGCTGTAGAGCGCGAGGAAAAGATCCGCGCCTTCTGGGCCATCGACGCCCTCGACTCCGCCTCGACCCTAGGAGTAGCCTGGCATCTCACGGTCTCTAGGCCAGAGCCAGCTGCTAACCTGCCCTGCGACGAGGAAATCTGGCGATTCCCAGAGTCAGTTATTGACATGTACCAGTTTGGTAGCTCTGAAGCCCCGTCATCCTTCTCTCTATACGTCCGTCTTGTCACCAACGAGTTGTGGCACGTCCACAATTTTCTACAACAATCTTGCGAGCCGTTTTCCATCATATCTCTGTCTCAAAGACAGGAAGAATGCAATTCCGTCTATCAGAGGCTCAAATCGTGGCAGAACGATTTCGAGCAACTGCTGACGGTGCACACGCCGCTCTACACTGACTTGCTCACGCATACCGGAACTCCTACGCAACAGCCCAACTCGATTCTCATTCACTGCACAATACACAGCGCTATAATATCCCTCCACCAAAGACTCATCTTTCCAGTTTCCCTGGCAGACGAAGATACCACTCACTGGGAGGCAGCAGCAGAGAGATGCCTATCCAGCTGTGATCAAATGGCTGATGTGATTCGTTCTGCCGATGACGAGACACTTGGTATCATCAACCCCCATGTTATCTACTGTGTCTTCATTGCTGCGAGGTTCTATCTTATATACTCGAAGGCCATGGACTTGCCTTTGCCAAACAAACTCTACCTCTTCATCTACGCCCTTAGAGTCTGTGGGCAGATCTGGCACCTCGCAAAATTACTTCACACAGTACTTGAAGTTGCTTCCGCCGAGCACGCTGGAAGCCAAGTTTCGCACCCACTGCCAGTGGAGTTCTTTGACTTGCAGTATTTCTCACTGGATATTCACGCAGCGTTGAGAATTTGGGCTGGTGAGAAACAAGGCTCATTGTTAAGGGAGGATCACGCGGTTGCATAGCTGGCCACATCCTAGGGAGGATGAGAGGGCATGAACTCTGATTCGAAGAATGCGATGACAGGAATATTAAATAACAGCCAATTCCAACAGATCCGTGCCACAACAAACCATCGCGTGTGCCATTAATGCCTCACACACTGAATGTTATCCAATGATAGGGCATTATCACCAGAGCCCTCTCCATTAGGCGGCTGTGGGCTAGCAGCATCGATCCAGATACGATCATAATCCCCTGAGGACGTGGTAAAGGTAATGCTGCCGCTCAACCAGTCGCCCACTTGAGACTCTCCCGTCGGATAGCGGTTGCCAATCAAATCGTTGTTCTGATAGAATCGGAGGTAGGGAACATAGGTTCTCCCGTTGGAGTACGTGGTCTCGTAGTACTTGTCAAAGTACCAATTGTAGGTGCACGTATAGGTGATGCCTCCAGAGGTGTAGACGTCTTGGTACATCTCGAGCAGGTTGTTGTCGATCATGTTGTAAGATTGAAACTTTTGTTCAGAGTTGTATCCAGGAGAGACAAGGTGGCCCCCAGCTTGGAAAGCCATCTGGCTCTTCTGCAATAGAGACTACTGGAAAAGGGTATGGATTTTACAAGAATTCACAGTCCCCGAAAAGATCGAACTACTCTGCGGGCAGGACCGGACCGCTTGGCAACTCCTTGAGCCCTTATTTTCCCTCCTGACTCTTGAGGGGACGCCCCAAGCTCGGCTTGTGGGTCATGGATTCCGCGATCTCGTTGAGGTACCCCTACGAGACATCATGCCACGGACCATGAACTTCATGTATATATGCCGGATGGGATGGCGAGCTCAAGTATTTCCGCACAATGACATCGTTGCCATGGCAGCACATTGCTGCATGCGAGCCACGAACCCGAGAGACTACATCTACGCCCTCCTGGGGTTGAGCGGCGACGGAATTGTGCCAGACTACTCCAAGTCTGTGGAGGAAGTTCATCTGGCATATTGTCTCGAGTGGATCCGCAAGCGAGGCAATATCAGCTTCTTGATCCAGGTTGGCTGTGATCGGCCACTGAACGCTCCGAATTCTCTCCCTCAACCAACCTGGCTGCCTCGCTGGGACAAACTCGCGGATCAATCCGAACAACAACAACCAGTTCCGATCGAATTATCCGGCGTCCCGGCCTTGCAGCTCTGGGATTCCAGCGACCCAAAAGTGCTATGTGTGACCGGGATCATATACGACGCCATTACCGACATAGGGCCTCGCCCAATGCAGGAGAAGTGGTGGTACAAGGATATGGCTAACTGGATCTGGGGCTATCTCCAGTCGTCGGCATCCGAAGCTTGGTATACTGGCAGCCCTCCGCTAAGCAAAGTGCATGCGGTCCTTCATTTACTTGTCAACGATCAGCATCCATCGACATACGAACCTCTCACGCCGCAACTTGAAGACTACTGGATCATAATCCTGGCACTTATCCGTCTGTTAAAATTACTTGCCGTCTTTTTAGAAGCGAGTGTCGAGATGCTCAATTTACTTGGACAAGTCGAGGCCATCACCGAGACCGAATTCCTAAACCATGTAGACACAAGGGACGAGCTCCATTCACGTCGGAGAGACAAAGTAGAAAGAAGCCTGAGAATTCACAATCTGGAAAGGACGTTCCGTACTGCTAACAACGCCAGGCTCGGTTGGGGACCTTGTGGAATGCAAAAAGGTGATGTTATTTGTATCTTGTATGGCCATAATTACCCCGTTGTTCTGAGAAGGACTGATTCCCACTACGTCTTTGTTGGTCACTGCTTTGTTCTTCGACTGCAGGGGGACATTTCTTCGCTCTTTTCTGACCGTGGACAACTGTCTGAAATGAAGTTTGAGATACACTAAGTGGAGTGTTGACAGGCGGGGGGTAGTAGGCCTCGAATGTATCATCCGTTGGGTCAGAATTGACTGATGGAACAGATTGATGATTTCCGGATTCCTCATAGGATGGGGGCATCCGTACTAGTTGAATGCAGTAGCGTCCAGGGCACTTGGGAGAATATGGGAAACAACAGGAGCTTAACTTAGGATATGAGAATCAGAAACAGCTGAACATGATAATGATCTTGCCACAGAATATGGGAAAGCCTTACCACAGCTCGATACGGCAGTGTAGTACATACGTATAGGTAACCAACTGTCATAAACTGGGGGGGGAGGGGGAAGGTGAGTTTTGGCAACCATAAAAACGATGAACTCGAGCCGATATCTGAAACATCAGACGACCACGCCACAGAGAAAACCAACACTAAAAGCAGCTCTATATTTAAGCTAAACGCAAGCGCAACAGTCAAAATAAATTTTCCGCCATGGACATTGAACGTCGTTTCAGGTCCCGATGCAACCTCGCATGGGTCGACGCGCCCGATTCGTGCTCGCGAACCTGGTCAATTGGTGGGAAATCGCGTTTTGAAACTCGTTCGTTTCAGCCAGACGACGCTCCGCAAGGGGTTTTACTGGGGGCCTTGTCTCACCTTAACTGGCGATTTATAGCTCGGCTAAGCTTGTAGTTATAAAGACATTGGATGCTTCGCGTTTTTTGGACGGCTTGTCTTTCGTCATCTGTGTCTTTCGTTTTTTTCCTTGTTTGTTTACTACCACTCGTTTCTTTTCACACTCGTTTCCTCGTTTGTTCCGTCCGGATACGGAACTGTTTTGAGCCATGTTCACCTCTTCTCTCCTTCTCGTGTCATCTCTGGTGGCTGGCGCTTTTGCCGCTGCTCGAACCGAAGCCCCCAGCGGTGCCATCGTCGTTGGTGAAGGTGGCGATTTCTCTTCGATTCAGGAAGCCGTCAACTCTATTTCCGGCTCCGACTCTGTCATTTTCGTCAAGCCTGGCACCTATGAGGAGCAGGTTCTCATTCCCGACTCCCTTGGAGCTCTTACCATCTACGGATACACCGAGGATGACCAGGATTACTCCAAAAACCAGGTCACTCTCACCCACAGCCTTGGAGCCGACGAGGCTGGAAACAACGACTCTTCTGGTACTCTGCGGGCCAAGAACAACGGCCTCAAGGTGTACAACATCAATGTCGCCAACTCACGAGGCCAGGGTGTCCAGGCCATCGCCCTGAGCGCCTACGGAGATGAGCAGGGTTACTACGGATGCCAGTTCACTGGTTACCAGGACACCATTTTGACAAACAAGGGCAAGCACTATTTCCACGCCAGCTACATTGAGGGTGCCACCGACTTCATCTTTGGCCAAGAGTCGGTTGCTTGGTTTGAGCAGTGTGAAATCGGTGTTGTCGCAAAGGGTTACATCACCGCCAACGGTCGTGACAGCGCGGATAACCCATCCTACTACGTCATCAACAAGTCAACTGTCAAGGCTGCTGGTGCTGGAGACGGCGAGACCTACCTCGGTCGCCCGTGGCGAGAGTATGCTCGTGTTGTCTTCCAGAACACTGAACTCGGCAGTGTCGTCAACTCTGCTGGTTGGCTCCCTTGGGGTGACAACCCTACCGACAACGTCGAGTACGGCGAGTTCGGAAACACGGGTGCCGGTGCTAGCGGTGACCGTGCCAGCTTCTCCAAGCAGCTCAGTGCTGCTGTGTCTATTGACGAAATCCTTGGTTCCACCTCTTGGATCGACTCGAGCTATGTCAGCGGCACTGGCTCCTCTGAGCAGCCCGGCAGCGGCGATTCTTCCCCCGAGACCGAGGAGCCTGCTACTGCCGCGCCCACTACCGCTGTTGAGGCTGCTGAGCCCGTCGTTGATGAGCAGACTAGCGCTGCTGCAGCTGTCCCCACTGGTGCTGATGAGGTTGTCAACCCTGCTCCCGTTGAGGCCACCTCTGCTCAAGAGGTTGCTGACCCCGTTGTGACCCAGCCAGCCGATAACAACAACGGTGGCAACAACAATGGAAACGACTGGTGGAACGGTGCCCAGCCTACCTGGAACTGGGGTGGTTTCTTCGCCCAGGTGGACAACCAGAACCCCACCACTCTCCAGACCCTTGTTCGCCAGACCGAGGCTGCCGAGGTCAGCACCGCTGTGCCTGAGGAGGTCAACACCCCCGTCGCTGAAGCTCCCGTTGAAGCTCCCACCGAGGCCGTAGAGGTCGAAGAGCCTGCTGCCTCTGCTTCTGCTGTTCCCGCCTCTTCCAACGATGACTGTAGTGGTACCCCCGACGGCTTCGCTTCCCTGAACGGAGGAACCACTGGAGGCAGCGGCGGAGAAGTCGTCGTTGTTTCCACTCAGGAGGATCTTGAGAAGTATGCCGGTTCAGAGGGCAAGTACGTCATCAAGGTCAAGGGAACCATCACCATCACGCCCAAGGGCAAGGAGATCGAGGTCAAGTCTGACAAGACCATTGTCGGTATCGGTGCCGACGCCGAGATCAACGAGGGTGGCTTCATCGTCAAGAGCCAGCGCAACATCATCTTCCGAAACCTCAAGATCGGCAACACCTACGTGGAGGGTGACGAGGAGGGTAAGACTCAGGACTTTGACGGTATTCAGATGGTATGTTTTGGGGGTATTTGGTTGAATCATGACTGACTTTTATAGGATACTTGCGAGAACATCTGGATTGATCACGTTCACCTCGAGAAGGGCGGTGATGGCCTCATTGACAGCCGAAAGGATACGACCTTCCTGACCGTCTCCTGGACTATCCTCCGCAACCACAACAAGGCCTTTGGTATTGGTAAGTCATAAGAGCCCCTAAAACCACGTAACTTAGCTGACCATTCAGGCTG
Organism: Fusarium neocosmosporiellum; assembly: GCA_006518225.1. NCBI lineage: Eukaryota > Fungi > Ascomycota > Sordariomycetes > Hypocreales > Nectriaceae > Fusarium > Fusarium neocosmosporiellum. The sequence continues at coordinate 8,641 of SSHR01000296.1, read as the reverse complement.
GACCGACAACGTCGTCACGGAGATGACCATCCACCACAACTACTTCGACTCGACCAGCCAGCGCAACCCCTCGGTCGACAACGTCAAGCACGCCCATCTGTACAACAACTACCTCGTCGGCCAGACCTCGTATGGCCACTACGCCCGCGGCAGTACCGAGATGCGCCTCGAGAACTGCTACTTCGAGAACGTGAACAACCCCATCACGGCCGACGACACGGCCAAGCTCAACGAGTCGGGCAGCGTCTTCAAGGGCACCAAGGGCACCACGGCCAAGAACACTGGCGATGTGTTTGATCCCAAGGAGTTTTATGAGTATACTGCTGATGCTGCTGAGGATGTTCCCAGCATTGTTGGTGAGGGTGCTGGCCGACAGGCGAGCATTTGCCCTGCTTAAGGAGATTACGGAGACTTTCTATGAGAGGAGCCATTGGATGTAGGATGATGGAAGATATGGACTGGATGTTACCAACTTATGCACTTGTAAATATTGCGAGTCATAGCACATAATCTGACGACTCTTGTTTCTTTCACGTTTCTGTTGCCAGGCATCTGTTGAGGTCAGCGACCGGGCACATTAACAATGTGACCAAGGTCAGTTGGCACAGTTTAATAAGATATACATTTCTATTACAAGTTGCAATCCATGAAAGCTATTGCAGCCCTTTTTTCCAGAAGCCATTTTTGTGTCCGTCACCATTGTAAACCTCCGTATGGACCCGTTTTCATCTCCCCTGTGCACTTCAGTACGCCGTTGGCAAGCGTTGCATAGACTGGAAATAGGCCAGCCAATCAGGCCCAGAATACTTCTCCAATGTCTTCTTGGCTTCACAGACCTCTTGAAGACTCGCAACTTCGGCCTCGATGCTCGTAATCTCCTCATTCCTCTGGCTGAGGGCCTGTTGGGTGTTCCCAATGTCTGTAAAAATCCGAGCTTGATCCTCTCGGATCGCCGCGAGAGAGTGCTTAACTCCTTCATGTTCAGAAGCCTTCAGAAATTCTCCCATGATGTTTCGTCGTTGCTGAAGAATTTGGTCCTGGCGTAACCCCTCGGGCATCATGTTCATCTGAACTGCCATCGTGGCGTCGCTGTATTCATCCATATTGATACCGCGAGACTGGACGTAATGGATGATGCGGGGGTACATGTCATGGATCACTCTCTGGCTGATCTCTAGATCTCGGAGCGTCTCCTGGGCGTTATCACGGGCGTTGATCGCTTCGTCAAGTCGAATCTCTGCATCTTTGAGGCGTCCTTGCAATGTTTCCAGGCTGAGACCATCGAGCAGATACCCAAGGCTCATCTGAGGTTGAATGACTTGGACCTCGGGTTCTTGTGGAACCGTGATGGGCACGGCGCTGCCTCCACGAGGCGTAGAGATGATGGACGCATCTGCGCCCAGACTCTGTCTGCTGCGAAGCTCTCGTAGAAGGGGAAATGTCGTTGAATGGATCGGTGAAGTCTCCCTGACGGTTCGCAAGGTCTCCAGCATGGCTCGTTTCTCCGACCAGGGTTCGATCGGGTTGCAGCACGTCTCCTTGCGTAGGTCTCGGCGGAGGCAAACGGCAGCGTGAACGCCGCAGCTGATGCCATCTTTCTGCTGTGTGCACTCCTGTATAAAGTTAGTAGATTGACAAAGAATGGGGTCATCCGAAAATGCACGTACCTTGGTCTGAAATATGAGCGGCTGAGTGAGCTCAACTGTTTCCATCCATGCCTGAAAGCGTCGCCGAACGGCGCTGGCGCGCTCACTGGACTGTATAGAATCGTGAAAGGTCAGTACAACTTGGTCTGAAGATACGCGCGCGACACCCATTGTCCAGTGCTTTGAGAACTTGTGGTGGATGGGAAAGCAGATTGTTTGCTCCTGGCCCAGTCCTCGAATTGTTTGGGGCAAAGCACTCAGCTCATCTGCTTCGAACCACAACGGACTGAGCATGCGCACGTTGTTACCGCCGTGTTCGACAACGATGGCTTGACAGACGAGCTCGACAATGTCGTCTGTGAGTTGGACGTCACAGGTGAGCTGACGGACGATCTTTTCGACTGTCAGATGCCCCGAGAGTCGCTCGCTTATGGCCGATCCTGCCGGCGTCGAGACAACGCTAACCATGTCCCTCTTGCGCTTCTTGGTCGGTGTCACCAGAGAAGTGGGAGTCGGAGCTCGATTATGTGGCTCATCGGCCGGAGGCGATGAAACATATGGGAGGAGGGAGTGCTCAGGTGACTGCATGGACGAGGAAGGGAGCTGGAGTAGTTCACTGGGGCTGACAAGCGCTTCGGGACGAGTTGACAGGTCTGGGGAACCCATCAATGCTGGAAATGCTGGCTGGAACTGGGTGTTCTTGTCGATCAGCTCTTCCTGGGTCGCGATGTCAGTAATTGTAGTGACTTTCGCGGGCGATTGCTGGCCTGTTGGGTTAAAGGGAGAATCTGTAGTTCGCCGGCGGGTGCGCCTCAGAGGGCTGGACTGCTCTTCATGACGAACATGAGGAGGCTTTGCCGAGGGTTCATCCTGGTGTTCGATGGGAAGCTTGAGTCGAAACTCCTGCTCGGTCTCGGCCAACGGTTCGAACCGCGCGGTCGTCGTCGCTTGTGTCTCTGGAAGTGGGAGGGGGTCGACGGAATCCCCATCATTAGACTTGTCGCCAAGGTGTTCGGAAGGTATGTTGTTTGGCGCACCTGACTCGGAGGCCATGATGATTTCGTAAACCTCCTTGGCAATTTCGGGGGTCAATAAAGGCTGAGAACTCTTCATGACTGCTCTGCGGAAGTGCCCATGAGGAGACTCCGCATCCCAGAGGGAATCGAGAGGAATCCCTCGATTGAGAGCGGCGTAGGTGGGCTTGACCATGTAGTACGCAAGTGAAGAATCCGTTCCCAACCAGCCGATGCCCGCATCCTCTGGAAGCCACGGGCCTTTCCAAGCCTGGTCGAGCCAAGAGACTCGCTCTTCATGTGTCGTCAGAAAATAAGTGTCAGCGGCGTGAGATCTTTCGGTAGGTGGACTGTTCATTGTCGCGGCAAGGAAGAGAGCCTTGTTGATAGAGGGAATGTCTTGGTAAGGCTGGACTTCTGGCTTGTCAAGGTCAGCATGAATGGGGTGCGGGCGGCGAAAGGAGGGAGACTGGGAGTCCAAGGCTCTTGGGGGGGTTACGAGAAATGCGATTAAGCGTTGGACGTACCAGTAGCTGGTAATTGAAAGTGCTGGGCAAGTGCAATTTTCCTGCAGACTGAAGATGAATGCAGGTTCAATTGCAGTGGGGAGTATGGACTCCTGTCGTGGATGAAGTCGGGAGGGCATGAATCAGTGAGCAAGAGAAGCAGCAGGGGAGAGGGGGAGATGGAAATAAACAAAGGAAAGAGGGAGAAGAAGAGTCCCTTTTCGTATTTGTATCAGGTATTTTTTAAAAATTCTGTTTGTGCCAATCCGTTTGCTCTGTCGCTTCACAGTCGACAGTGCTAGAGACACACGTAGCCGTTGGGACAATGTGCAGGAGCAGTGTTTGCCAGTGCCAGAACGTAGCCAATGAAAACGCATTTCCCTTTGTTTGGTGAGAGCACTTCAAAAGTACCAATTAAATCAATTATCTATTTACCTATAGGAATAAAAAAGCGAACAGCGCCCATCATGTGTTGAAGCCTGAGTTGAGCGTTTGGAGGCGTAGGTGGTGCTTCAATGTGTGCTGTCCGCCATGTGGTGTATACTGGGGATCCATCCAGCAAACGCAATTGCAGGTACTTTTCCCCCGTTTCCTGCAGCGGTGAGTGGTGTCATATCTGCAAGATGCCGCCGGTCTGCTGAATTGACCCGCTTGCCAGGGCAACAGATCTTGTCGACCAATTATAGGCAATTCAGCCTGCCGATATGAGATTTGGAAGATTTCTCATACGTCAAGAAGATGTTTTCGCAGCGAGCCAAATGCACTGCCCAGTCGTCGGCTTGCCGTTGTGCAATCTTTGTTTGTGTCGACTTGCACATTGGCAAATCTGCCCCCGCACCAGAGACAGCTCGGCTGCAAAGACCGTAGAAGGGCCCTTCTTGTTCGGGCTACAAGCATTTACTTCAAATTTTCCAAGTAACTACCTATTACTTACCTACCTAGGTGCCTCAATATGCTTCTCAAGCACTAGACCTTGCTCGTCGTTGAGTGTTGTCGCCGAATTAAGTTGGAAAGCACCCTCCACGGTCCGTGCGACATGCACCACGATCGCCGTGTCACAGCCTCTCTGAGTCATATTCGCAGGATTCTAAAGTCACAGCGCCCCGGGAACCTCCCCTCACTTCATATCATTCAACTTAATCTCTTCCTCGACGACCATGGCATCCCTCTTGAAGCTTCCGCGAGAGGTTCGCGATCAAATCATCAAAGAATCCATCTTGTCCTTGCGCACAGCCCCAGGTCTTGCCGCCCTAATAAACGAAAGACTTCCTTTACGAAATGATTTCCATCCAGCCCAGAACTGGGTAACCAACGTATTTGTCGAGCGGGATCAAAAGAGGTGGTTAAATAATGCACTACTCGGGACCAGTCGCCAACTCCGTGCTGAGACACAAGCCGTTATCCAGAGATTGAACAGTCCACCAAATATACTCGACGTCGTGTTCGTCAAGAATGTTGGCCTGATGCCAACTTGGCTCTCATTCACACTATGGCAGAAGCACATTGATACGCTTCATGTCCAATTCCGGATCTTAGACAATATAGGGGATGTTGATGAGGCTTTTCCATGGTTTGATGAGGCGGTGAAATGGCGTGGTGATGAGAGGACCTCGGGCATCTTGAACATTATGGTGCTTCTCAGCTGCGATATACTGAATATGCTGGACGATCCAGTGCAAAATACCGCCGGTTCCTTACCGGTGGAAGTGCCGACGAGTCCCGAAGACCGAGATACCGAGTTTGAATACTTTGAATACAGAACCATCACCCCGTATACGATCAAGAATATCATCATCGACATCACAGGTCCAGAAGCCGAGACTTGTTACGAGATGCCGAGAGCGGACCCCGGAAAAGTCAACCACTGCAAGTTTGGTGAAGATATATTTGACAGAGACGACCCATGGCCAGAGCATCCACCAAGGCCAGAAGGAACGCTCCAGCCTGCACACTACCTCGGGAAGGAAATATTCGAAACCCTTCATTGGATGACCAGGTGGGATCCTTTTGAGGCCTACGGGGAGTTGTGGTACCAGAATATGGGCGACTTCGAGGTTCGTGTCAATGGCCAGTATTGGGACAAGGTCGACGGAACGTATGAGTTTTGCAACTCACGTTCACATTACCCGCTTTTCTATAGTGAGGAGGATCGTGCTTTTCGAGACGACATTGATGGAATAATGCAGAAGGTAGAACGAAGGCGACAATGTGGTCTATGGAATGAGAGCACCTTTGAAAGGCTTTGGGAAGCCTAGACTTAGATCACTAATAGAGACCTGGCTTCCCTTTTGTCATAACATGACTTTTGTCAGCACGACTGGTTTTCCTGAGCTCGAAACTTGAAGCTGGCAGTATCACCGCAGACGATGTAAGCGTTGCCTTGCCGCAATTCTCCTATTATCCTATGCGCAGAGATTACCCTCAAAATGATGTGTGAGGTGCCAACTCCAACATCCCAAAGACTGTTGTTGTCTAAGTAGTTACGAGATCACGGGCCCCAGGCTCTGCTCCATCAACCCGGTCGGTGCTGTCATGCAACCCTTCACAGCAAACCGTATGCGATAGTTTATTGTTCTTTGCCTTGCTTTTCGAAGTAGCAGAGAAAGCTGGCATCATAACGACGACATGCATTCGTTCTCTGTAGCATGTGCACGCAGTTATCGATCCTCCCAATGATACAGTCGTTTGAGGCCTTCACTTGTGCGCAGCGATTTGGTGGTTTCGAGCTGAGCCTGAAGCTCGCGGATTCACATGGCACGTGCGTGAAGAATCGTCATGGCGAGAGGGATGCCCAGTTGTCAGGAACGAGGTTTCGGGTCAATCCCCTCGTCTCTTGTTTGTCATCCCCAGCCTTGTCTTTCCCAGGACAAGTTTTTGGAATAGATAGAGTTGCCACCCGAAGGAGTCTCTTCCCGGTCGGCATGTCTCAGCTGTGAGCTTCGTGGCTGGGTAAGCAGGGCTGTCAGATTTTAGCGTTGCGAGGTGCATGCTTATGTTGGCCGTTTGTGGACCGGTGTTGAGTTGAAGATGGGAATTGCTTCCTGACTTTTAACAACATATCAGCCTTGTTTGGGCTCAAATTGAAGGTCTTGAGCGCATTACTTACATGGCGGGTCTCTCGTTCCCGCGCGTATAATGTCACGAAAAGCCAAGTCCTGCGCTTTCCGGACCGTCAGGCCCAAACGGCGGCCTCGTTTTGGCCCCCATTTTGCCAAGCCGGCTGAGGTCTTTTCTCTGCCTCTAAACCCAATGTGACTCCGTTTAAGCGAGATGCAATCATTCAAGATCCATTATTAAGGCTCTTCAAGTCTTCTCTCCGCCATGGGTTCTGATTTCAGATCGTCTCTGCTCTCTCGGTTCTTGGTCTCTTCTCTAACCGGACACCATGCATGAGTTGAGAAACCTCTCTGATGATGAGCAACGTTTGCTCCCTGCCGACGACTATGCATTCCCAAAGAAACAATCGCATGCCACCACTCGCCCACTTCCCGCTGGACATGGAGCCGTGCAGCTGGGAGCTCCAGGCCGTCGCTACTGGTTCCGATCGCTGGTGCTGATTTTGTGTCCCTTGATCATCGTGGGATACTTTGTTGTCATTTGCTACTGGCTTAACCCTGAAGGTGGTGACAGCGCCGTCAATTTTGGTAGACACGGAGGAAGATGGGTCTTTTACTCTTGGTTCTTCATCGGCGTCATCGGACTGGATCTCTCGCGATATGGTCTCCTCGGAGCCGAGGCAGCAATGCTTGAGCGGTCACCCTGGGAGGTGCCCAACCTCGTCGCCCTTCTTCAGCACAGCAACAACACCTGGAGCTCTCCGTCAGGATGGGGCCGCTTTTTTGCGAGACTGTTCCTTCGCAAGAGGAGAGACACGCATCGCCTATGGATCATCCTTGCTTCTCTGAGCATCGTCTTCTTCGTTGCCTTGCCTATCTCTGGTCTTGCAATCGAGCAAGCCGACGGTTACATCTACACATCTGGAAGACCTACGGTGGTCGGCCGCAAATGGGAAGACTTTCACAGCAGAGACAAAACGCACTACTATCCAAATGCGAAAACTGCCTGGCAAGTTGGCTCCCCCCCAACGATTCCAGGATTCGGTGTTCTTTACACTCAAAAGGGCCTTGACCGAGAAGAGTTCGAGGGCCTCGAGAAAGTCCCCAACACTCTCCCTCTCAATGAGAGCATGCCTGAAATGTTTCTCGCGCCTCAGGCAGAGAATCCTGTGGCAGACAAGACCTGGGGTCTCAGAGCAAGCTATCGGTGCGAGATCATTGACAATGTCGACGATTTCGTTCTCCTCAACCCGAAAGTCACGCCTGACGCCTGGAAGGATTGGCGAGCACATCCAGACACAAACACGGGTTACTCTGAAGTCACCCAACGGGGTCGCGGTATTTTTGACTATTTCGAAAGGGCTGGCAACATCCTGGCCTACGGTCAAGTCGCGTTTGGTCAGAGATGGTCAACCTACAATGGAAGCGAGGTGGAATACTACAAACCGGATGACTTGGACAAAGGAGACCTCCTGGAGTATGCTCTCTGGCAATACCGTATCCCAACCTCGTACGAGGAAATCGAGGACTTTTCCAATGACCTTGATCCCATCGTCAAAGGCCTCGATGGTAACCCTATTGTCAAGGCCAACAATGGCTCGTTAATCCCAAACACAACGTTTTTCGGTGCACTTTCCGAAATCCAAAACAACATGTCCAACACCGAGAACCTTTTTGGTGACCACGGTCCGTTTAATCAAAGCTTGTATTTCAAGATCATCGAATCCGCTTCACCCATTGGCGTCCAATGCCGGATGATGTCAACTCTCGGATACGCCATGTTGGACCCCTGGGGATCTACCTTTGACTCGTTTGAGCCGATGAGTGATCCCTTCTTCAACATGAACATTACTGTGAGCCGTGCTCCGACACTTGGTGCCATGGCCGCCACTACACTACACAGAGGACGATTCAGCGAGATCTTTTCTTCCCTCAACCACCCTGCGGCAATTATTCAGTCAAACTCTCACGCATACGATGGATACATCAAACCAATGGATTTAAAGAGGACCGTCATGCGGGCGTATGCCATGGATCTCCTGCAGCTCATGTACGACGGCAAGTACGGCTTCGAAGGCGGCTGGTTACACCCGAACCTTACCGCGACGGAAGAGGCAAAGGTGCTCACACCAGGCGAATTTCCAATCCTGGTGCCTATTCTGATGGTTATGTTCGGTTATTGGGCGCTTGGGTGCCTTTTGCTGGGGATATTCTACGGATTCAGGCGGCGACAAAACGAGACGATGGATGGGTATGCATACTTCCGCCTTTCTACAGACTTGGCGGATGATATGAAGCCATTGGTGGGCGCTTTGATGAAGAGCAAGCCTGATGAGATTGACGGGTTGTGGAATGTTCCGGGGTCTATTGTACGCCGTATGCGATGAAGGATATGCCGCACGGCTTTTTTTTTTTTTTTT
>SSHR01000295.1:0-43197 GCA_006518225.1 Fusarium neocosmosporiellum | reverse complement strand
CCCTATCCCGTCCCAATCCCTCCCTCTCGAGCAATTTGCAAGTTGGGTGAGTCCCCTCAGGCTCGCCAACGAGAGAAGACTCGCCTTCTGAACACTAACAACTGCCTTCCGCAGGCCACCCAAGGCGGGAGACGAAATTACTCCGTTCGCATAGCCTCCGCTGTAAAGGCGAGAGACGTTCTGGAGTGGCCTTCGCGCCACTTTTCGGATTGCAGACTTTCTGCCGACATACTCAACACCAGTAAACCATGCTGACAACATAGGCCAGCCAAGGTGAACGGCACGGAGCCTGTCGGGCGTAATTAACAAAGACCAGCACCGAGGCCCATCAGGCCTGCTGTAGGCCTCAAAGCCAACAACGCGAACCGAGGACATGAAAAAAAAATGAAAAAAAAAAATGCAGGTGGCAAATCAACACCCTACCAACGCCATATCACCAGGACCTCGGAAGACTAACTCTGATGTCCAGAAGGGACGCGCAAGGTCGAGAGGCGGCGTCTCGAGCAAGCATTGAGCGCCGGGTATCAGAGACCAAAGATTCATCTTTGGTGGTGGTGCGTCATTACGACTGGTGGTGGTTGTTGGAGGGCATGCCCGGTTGCGGGGGTATGCCTGACCCATAGCCCTGATTCCGTTGCACGTAGCTTTGATACGCCAAAGCCTGCTGGGCATCCATGGGCATGTTGGGCATGTAGTTGCCGGGCATGTGAGGGTTCTGGGGGATGCCAGGCCGGCTGCCCTGAGGGGGGAGGTGTTGGTTGGCGGGCTCTTCCGGAGACTCGACCTGATCACCACCATCCACGCCGTTCTCATTACCGGGCGTGGGTTCGGGTGCGTTCAGGCACGCCTAGATGATGTCAGCAAGATGTCTTCTTGATGCGCAACACGTGTGCAGCCAGTGTGAGGCTGCTGACGCGCTCCATGTGAGTAAATGGGATAATCTCACGTACCTGAATCAAGTTCTTGCCCTCAGCCTTGGTTACGAGCGGTTGGAGCTTGGGTGTCGTGAATGTGTACACAAGGCCGGTTTCAGAGACGACGAGAAGAAGGACTTGAGTGCCAGTGAGGACAGAAAGCTCGTATGCCTAGAGGGAGGAGATTGAGAATTAGCGATTGACACGTCAAGTTGATTGCGCGCGTGGTAGAGAGAGGGCCGTTTGAAGGCTTTTGAACGCGACACGGTGTTGGATTGGCTCCGGTAGCAGCGAAGGGTTGGTGATTGATAGCGGATGAGTGTGCAGAGATGGCATTGATACGCGCATTTGATTGAATGCGCCCCAAGCCATTCTGTTTGATGGCGACGATGATGCTGGTGGTGGTGATGGGTGTATATGATGGGAAACTAACCTTCTTCATGATTCCGGCCTTGCGCTTGGAAAAGGTGATGTGTCGCCGAGACTTGTCGCTGATGAACTTGATCTCAATCTTGCGACGCTCGCGACCACCCTTCTCGTCATCATCATCGTCGTCGTCACCTGCTGAAGGGCGCTGGCGCTTGATGCCGCGAGACTCGGTGGCGGCGCTGCCATTGCCGACGTTCTGCGACTCGTCGAGCTCGGTGGGCGAGGTTTGGTCGTGCTGGTCTGTGATGTCGGCCATGGCGCCTTCTCTGAGAGTGATCGTCTCAAACGGGCTTGGGTTCGATTTTATCTCAAAAGAGAAAGCTCTCGTGTCTGTATTACCACGAACGAACCGCGACGGCAGCAAAGAAAAAAAGGTGGTGGAGATACTGCTTTGAGCGTGGTGCCGATGGATCTATACTGGATCTGGAGTGGGAGCGGAGAGAAAATGGAGGGAGCTGCGGTGCGCTGCGTTTCTTGTCGCAGAAACCTGGTTGGGTACGCTCTTGCTGTTTGCTGCTTCGAGTCTGGTCTGGGTGTGTCTGGGTTTGGGTCGGGGGGCCCTTTCCTTTTTCTGGGTGCGGGCTGTGGAAGGCGTGGGTGGCGCGGACGGGAAAGAAGCGAGGCCAGGCGAGGTAAGTGCAAGTGCGTGCGCGACGAAACCAAGTGAGAGAGCAGGGGAGGGGGGTTTCCCGACGGCGAGGGATTGTGACAATAACGGACAATAGAAGTGGCAGGGTTGCTGAGTGTATGCAACCGGGGCGAGGCACTTGTAAAGCAGGAAGAAGATATCCTTCTAGCGCGTGTTGGTGTGTCTTGCCAATCCACGCTTGTGGCCGATGGGCTTCCGAATGCAATTGACGAGGCGCTTGTCTGAGAGTGGAGAGCAGCTTGTGGGGCAGATTTCGAAGCTTACAAGGAGCAGGTACGTCCAGGAAACCAGAGTGCCAGGGTGTGTGAGCGAATGTGGATGGATGCAAACAGAAGCGACCCTGTTCTTCTTCTTTATTGTTTCTTCTTCTTTCTTCGCACCTGCTTTCATTTTTCATATTATATCTCAGTGCGCAGCAAGTACGGAAACAAAACGGCGAGAACGGGAAACAGCCCTCTCACCTCGAGGGGGGAGAGAGCTTGTTCGCCAGAGGGGGGCTTGTTCGGTTGGTGCGAAGATAGCAAGCTTTTGGCTGCAGCGGCGGAACGGGCTCGGAGTCTCCACGAGTGGAATGGGTGCAAGATGAGCCTGAGGAGGGATGGATGGGATGCAAGGTCCAGCGTAGACCAATCACAGACTCGGATTTGGCCTGTCTGTTGCTGAGTTAGGGAGTCAGCGATTCAAGCGTCGGGTGGATTGCTGCGTGCAGCGCGCCATTGCTTGGTGCGACCGGGATTCCGCGCCTGAGTGGGCTGTGGGTATTCGTGTGAGAGCTGGTGTGAGAATCTGCAAGTGCCCTGTATCAAGGTACTTCGTATATCGAGGTGCATGGTCTGTGTGGATATAGGTTCATCCAAGTGCGAGAGAATTTGGAGCTGGTTGCCAGTCGGGAGATTAGAAAAGGGCCCAAACGTGTGGAATGAGAGCTCGAGATGGGGTCTGTGTGATGCAGCATGATGGGGGTCGTAATAAATGTCAAGAGATGGATTGATACGATACATGGTGATAGATGGATAGTAGTATCCAGAGACGGAAGAGAGGAGAGAGATCCATCATCGACGCAGAGATGATGGCAGCACAGTACATACAGTACAGGCGACACAGACACAGACACACAGCGCCACTCTAGGTTCCCCATTGCCTTGACACGCCCTGCCCAACTCCCGAGTCCTTCTGTCACAGCTCCCTCTGCCCCAGACAAACACGCCCTTGGCAAATCCCCCATCTGCTGCCCGTCTCCACGGCTGCTTGCGTGCGTTTGCCCTTTCGAGTCGAGTCGAGCCTCAATGGTTGGCCCACGGCTCTCCGTCAAACTCGGGGACAGGGACGGGAATGGGGAATGTCATCTTGGTCCCGCGATCAAAGGAGGCATAGTGAGGTTGTAGCCGTCCTGCACACGGACGCTCCTGTGGACAATGGAGAGATCGCCCTGTATAAAGAGACAAGGCAAGCCAACAGAGTCGTTGCAAGGAGGGGCTTGAAGATGAACGCAGTAGAGGCTGATCCCTCCAATGTACCCGCGCCCTGTCCAAGGCCTCTATGGACCCCATCTCGTTCAATTCATCCATTCACCGTCTATCAAATGAGCTCATCACATACCATCCGCAAGGTTCTCCCGTCTTTGATGTGCATGAGAGAGCTTCAACCATTGATCAGAAACTCCTGGTCCGAGATTCGCACCGGCCAACCTGCCCACAGGCAGATGAGCTTCGTCCATGGTCACAGACAGGCAGGGTGGGACGTCAGTGATGACGGATGGCCCTGTCAACGACATGCATCTGCGCCTGATGGTGCCCCCGTTTCCACCATCAGCCACTGCCTGGTGTCTCTTCCCCTGGACCACACCCAGAATCACCACCGTTACAGCTGTGCAAGGTCGTCGGCTCTGTGCTGACATTTGACACTCTGCTGAAGCGGATTCTCTCCATGCACCAAGTCCTTTTGCTAGGCAGGCAGCCAGCTGGCTCGTTCGGTGGAGGCAAAGACCCACGACTCGGGCCATCGAGCAGCACAGCACTCACGGTGCTCCACCAGGATCCCGCTGCGCCCATTCAAGCGAGTGACACAGTCCGCGGAGTCGGCTCCCACTGCTCGCGGGGAGATCCTGTCAACCACTGCGCGGTGCCTCAAATCACTCTCGGTCCTATCCCTGGCTATCGTGAGCCGTTGAGGCAGTGGGCCTTTCTGTGCCGCATGCATGCCGCCCGCGTGACGAACCATAACGTAGCTCCCAGCATCAAGACTCCCCCCGAGGTTGCATTCACACGCTCTCACATCCCGTGCCTTGCAACTTGCCTTCCCCTCAGACTCTCGTGGATCACTAAGATCTTCACCAGTACCCGAAGCCAAGTGCCTGGCCAAACTCAACCTACTTAGACATTTCTGCACGTCCCGCGACCGGCCCGTAGGGCGACAGTCCAAACCAAATGCCCTGTCCCTCGTGCTTGTGCTTGCCGGTGCTTGCTTGCTCAATGTCCAACCTCCCCTGCTTGACCCGTTAGCAATCAACCAAATATTAGTTAGCGCAGATCTGTCGCACAGTGCCTAGCTCCTGCAGATGTTCCGTCGCTGAGGACAGACAATTAAACACAAAGGAAACAGCTTGGCCTTGGAGATGGCACATGGTGTTGCTCCCCTGTCTGCGCGTGCATCTGCGTCTGGATAGCTAGGCCTCGACCGCGTGTCGCATCATCTGCTCAGACAAGTGGGGGACTTTTCTCGGCGCGAGAATGACTGAGCGCGCGAGACAGAGAGGTCAACCCATCCCCAAGCGCCTCTCTATCCCTGCTTGTGCAACATACAGCAGCATGATGGAGTACTTGCCAGAGAAGGGCCCCCATTGTCAGCCAGGTTCAGCGATGGCCTTTTGTGAGCTGAGGTGCCGTCTTGCTTCATTAGCTTTTCATATTCACACATGCCGCAGAGATGTCGATGCCAGCTGGCCTATTGTCAACATACCCAGGCCATCTCGCCTAGTTTGCAGGGGATGGGGCCCAAAAGGTCCGTGATGAAGAAGCCACAGCAAAGACGGAGGAGAGTCGGAGGATAGGCGGGCCTAGCTTCCTCGGCTCTACCCTACTGACCACCGGGGTTACACTGATCGAGACCCTGGCAAATGGCGGTTCCCTCTCCAAAAAAGCCATGCTGGAAATATACCGCATGGTGGCGTGGGCATGATTGGCGGAAGCCTAGGGCACCGTCAATGTGAAGTGAAGTCGGCGATTTCAATGACACGGAGGCCATGCCATGCCATGCACCAGCCAGAGCGGAGGTGCTCAAGCGCGAAACCATGGCCAGCGTCGGTGGGGTGGAGTCCAATGGAGAGCTACAGTCTGAGCCGGGAGCACACCGTCATGTCATCCCATCGTCCCAACCTCTGTTGTTGGAGAGGAGCAAACCCTGTGGAGCAGTCGCGTCGGCCGCACTGATAGCTCGTCGACCAAGAAGCGGGGGATCCTGAAGCGCCGTGACAGTGGATGGGGGGGATTGGTGGACGAGGGCCTCGGCTCCGTCGGAGGGTGGCGGGAAGGGCCCCAGGGCTTGTTTGTCCGTGATGAAGGGGCGACCCTTAGGGCGGAATAAGTGCACCTTGACATGATCGGATGGCGTAAGTTGAGTCGCGTCGATTCCGGAGCCGGCCGAAATGCACGAGGCGGGGAAGGGCACAGGCGAATGCCCAGAGCAAAAACTCGGGTCCTTGAGCAGCGGTTTTAAGCTCGAGGCCATATTCAAAGGTCTTGGAGAACTCGCAGGTCGAAAAGGGTTAGATGTCATCCAGTTCCATCTTGCATTTAAGGCTGGAGGCACAGACCGAAGCAGAAATGCTTCATTCCGCAGAGGGAATGGTGTCACACAATACTCGCGAATGACGATGAACCAGATGCCCGAGATGGGACTGTCAAGCCCTGGCTCTCCTCTCTGTTCGCAACTTGGCGCACGGCCCGGACATGAGCTGCAACTGCACCGAAGCGGGGGAAGTGCCCAACCTCCACTTCCAGCGTCTGTTTGCTCGACAGCGGGTGGAGAAGGCCCTCTCGGCTGTCGAGGGCGCGACAGGCAGGGCAGTTCTCGATGGCCCAGGGCCAAAGCTTGCTAAGGTTGTGAAGGGGCCCTCCCCTGCTCACCAGACTTGGCCGAAATAGGAAGCTCCCCGAAGGAGACACAGTGCCGAACGTGATGATTGATCGCGTTGCGAACGGCGACGCAGGCAGTTTGCACGCGGCAGGCCAAGAGATCTTCGTATTTACAGTTGAACGGTCGATGACGGCGTAAAGTAGCATTGGTGGCGTGGGAGGGGAAGCCTCCTCTGTTGGACCTTGGAGAAATGAGATGGAGGGTCGTGGCCTGGAGGTGGCAGTTGGCGAGCAGGTGGGTCAGCCTGCATGCCATAGACGGCTATGAGTCTAACGGGGCTACAGAGACGTTTGGATAATTGCATGATATTTGTGGGGGTTGCGCTCGGATATCTCACTGGTCAATTTTATTTGCTGCGGAACATGGAAGGCAAGCGATCCCGTGTCGTCTCCTCCAGGTATCTTTGGGCAGGAGACCCCGTGGATGTCTTGTGATTTGTCATGATTGTCAGTGCAGGAGCTGAATAGCTTGAAGTTGCTGACTTGCAGCTATTCTCACTTGCAGCATGACAGCGTCGTTGAGGTGTCCATACGAGGTATATGCGATAAGAATCATTGCTGGTTTTCGTCAACTTTCTCTTTCGCAATCGCCTCAGCTCTTGTTCGATCTCTCGATGGACGCATCCTTCCTTCCATCGTGGGGCTCGATGACAACATCCTGATTCTATCTCTGCATGAATGTTGATGTCATCAGCAAACATGAAGGCGCGTGGCTTGGTCAACCATGAACTCCAGAAGATCGAACCTCTGCAAAGCCTAGAGATGCATGCATCTTGGCCGCACGTGTCAGTCGCGAACTACTGGTTCCGTCGAGTCTTCTTGACCGAGACTTCGACACGTTGCAACCGTTGTCGAACAGCGATGTGGCTGGGTCAGGACAAAGACATGAGACTGGGGACAATCCGCAATTGATGTTGGTGATGGCTTCACCTTTTATTTGATTGTCTTGGAGCTCTTGGGGCCCGAGCTGCTGGGCAAACCCAACACCATCCCCCAAAGGGCATTCATCTCCATCTTCAGCAAGATTAAGCTCGTCTACCCCAACGGCAAACCAGGGTCTGCTATGCAGCACCTCCACCGACGTCGCAGTCGTGAGTGTGTCCCCTACTCTGCCTATTCCTCATCGTGTCTAGCCTCAGGTCGTCGTATCTGTCAAGGGGGGGAAAATCCTCCAATCCACGACGTCGACTCTTCCAAGTCTGGGTAACGTCTGGGAATGCGGCTGGTGGTACTAAGACATGATGATAGCCGAGGGAACAGACTCGACTATCAAGATCGGGATCTCATCAAAGGAAACACTGTCACGCCAGAGGATCATACCAGAATTCCACTCGGGCGGCTGTTGCTGGCAGTTGAAGGCTTCTCGCTGCCGTCCGGCGGCTCTGCGACTTGCTCAGGGCCTATAGTTGGGCTGTCACTGAGTCGCAAGTGTCCCTGGCTCCAACAATCGCTGTCCCAAACAGGGTATTCGGCCAGGCTCTTGGGCCTCTGATTGGCCACCGTCTCGGCGTGGAACCATTCGCCCCGTCGGCCGTCGGCAGCTCTGCGTCAAGATCCATCCCCTGAAACCGTGTCGGTTGCGGATCTTGACAATGATCAGATGTTGCCGAGACGCTCCAGTCGTGCTCTTGTTTCATGGTTGGCCTTGGTGTTTTCGAGTTTTTCCTTTGTCCTTCCTGTTGCCGTCTTGTCTCTGTTCTCCTTTGTGCGGTGCTGCCAGGAGTTTCTCTTTGTTCATACACACACTCTCTCTCTTTGCTTCCAGTACCTACGTTTGACAAGCTCGTTTCGGCGGTTGTCTTTTCTTTCTTTCGTTCATATACTAAATTATCGGGAACGAGATCGCCACCGTCTTTCGAGTGTCGATCCCTTGAAATCTACTCGCTTCACTTCTACCTCTTGACGAGGCTCAATATCCAAGACGCAGGTCGTCCAGCAGCAGCAACTTCTAGAGTATAATCAGTCATTCACAAAGAGGAGGACGAAAAGAAAACGAGATATCCCATTCAGCAAGCGTGTTCCGATTTCCAGTTTAGACGGTTTCCTTTGCTCGTTCAGTTACTACACCAAACGCCTACATCGCCACAATGGCCAACAAAGTCTTTCTCGCGGCTGTCGCCGCCGACGTTCTCTTTCTCGCCTCGGGCATCCTCGAGCTGGTCTTCTCGCTGGTCGTCAGAAGCCAAATGAACGATGCTCCCTCTGATGGCGAACGTGCCACAAGAAATCTGCTCCACCAGCGATTCCCTCTCACCGCAGGCATCGTCAATGCCGCCTTTATCCTCGTCACGTTTGCCATCACGTTGCCAGGACTCGTAATGCCCGCCCGCAGCATTCTCAAGATCTCCGGATACATGGTGACTTTCTGTGCTGTCTTCACCATGTGCGTGGGTGTCTTTCTCTGGGTCATGACATTGAAGATGCGGGAGCAATTCTTTGACATCTACATTGCGCAAGAACCCGAAATCCAGAGCTTGATTCAGACCTCTGTACGTCAAATCTGAATAATGACAAGGATAAAGCTAACAGTAGCTACAGTTTGAGTGCTGCGGATACTTCAACAGTACCACGCCCGCCTTTGCCATGGACACTACGTGCACCAGCCCTGCGAGTGCAGCTCTTCTGCGAGGTTGCGCGACAGCCATCTCCAGCTTCTCAAACCTTCACATCGACAGCATCTTTACCGTTGTCTTTGGAATCGTTGGTATGTATCAGCTCATGTCCCTCGATATACCGCACGATATACTAACTACATACTTGCAGGTGTTGACGCAATCTTCATCCTCTGCATCGCCTGCCTTCTCAAGGACCGCAAGGAGCGCGAGCGCTACCGACACATTGACGAGAAGTCTGGCTACCGACAGATTTAGAAAAAAAAACCACCTCCGGGCATATTTGAGGCGGCCATTGACTGGCTGCTGTGGGCTACATTGTCGTTCCTTTCCCGTACCTAGTAGTATAGCGGCCACCGTTCCTAGAGAACCTGTTGCGTTTACCAGCCTTTTATATTTAGTCCGAGATGTAATCAATGCACAAGGTTCTTAAACTTCTATGGAGGCGATTGGGGTATAGATTGGAGTATTTGTAATCATCGGGACAGACATCACGTCGTATCAAAGCCATATTGTAAACTTCGTATTCCTCGTGAGAGCCACGTCATGATCTTGAACGCTATCAAATGATTCCAAACGTCGTTACGCCTCGTTTTCTGCTCTGCTCCCTCCGCATCTCCACCTCCTCCAGCTCAAGTCCTGCGCCGTCCGCCATTATCCGGTCCCGATGCCACGGCCCGACAAACATGCCCTGGGGGTCCACGCTGTCCCGCACTGCGCGGAAGGAGTCGAGCTCCTTGCCGTAGAAGGCCTCGATCTCTGGACGGTGGGATCGGAAGTTCTTTGCCCAGTGAGGCTTGCCGCCGAGGTCCTTCATCAACCACTCAAACGCCTCGTAGTACCTGTCGTGGCAGGGAGGGTCCAGCCAGTAGGGTCGGTAGAGCGTGGCGTTGAGATACAAGGTTGGTCCGTCGTCGACGGTGATGTCTAGGAAGGGTCGCGCGTTGGAGGTCAGTGTGGTGTCACTCACACGAACCTCAACGGGCGCATGGACGTAGAGGCCCTCGGCGGAGAAGGGGATGTTGTGGGGGACGTAGTCGGGGTCGTCGGGCGTCAAGTGATTGAGCCATGAACTCAGCCGTCGAAGGGCTTCAGGACCCTTCTTAAGAGGAATAGCCCACTCGTTGACAAACTGCGAGTAGAGGCAGTTCATGAGGAGGGCCTTGCGACTCGGCTGAACGGCTGTCGAGCTTGTTCCGTTGCGGAAACCATACTGCATGCCAAACACAAACCACTCAACCCAGGGAAGAATCCTCGGGACGTACTGGGCGAGGTACAGCAGGTTGTGGTAGACATAGTATCCGAGGGCGCCATCGTAACCGCTTTGAGGCGGATCACGGTGCTCCTCGTCCGTCTTGTCCGCCTGCCAAACCACGGCACGCCTCATATAAGGGAACCACCAGACCCTGACAAACTCGCTCTGCGTCCACAGCTCGTGGTTCCAGGCCTCAAACATTTTGTAGTCGGTGTCAATGACCTGCCTCCACTTGAGACTAAAGGCCGGGACGGCCTTGAAGGTGACCTCTGTGATGATTCCAAGTGCGCCGAGGGAGAGGAGGGCGGCTCGGAAGAGGTCGGGGTTTGTATCCTTGGAGCATTGGACTGTAGACCCATCGGCGAGGGTGACCTTGAGAGAGATGATGTCCTCTGACATGAGACCGTGGCGCAAACTGCTGCCATGGGTACCGGTGGAAATGGCGCCGCTGATGGACTGCTGGTTGATGCTCCCAAGGTTGGGCATAGCAAGCCCATGCCTCTCAAGTTCCTCGCACAGAGTATACAGCCTGATCCCGCCCTCCATGACAACCACACCCGTCTCCTTGTCCACAGAGAGGATCCTGTTAAAGTTGTCGAGGTTGACGAGCCAGCTCGACGTGCAGGTGATGTTTGACGGCGAATGACCACATCCCGCCGTCACCAGGCGCCGACGACACCTCCGCGCAAGATTGACCACCTTTTGCACCTCAGCCAGCGACTCTGGCTGGATATACAGCTCTGGGAGGGACGAGAAAGTGCGCGCCCACGTCTGGTGGACATGGCGCTGGCGGGCGCGAAAGGCGACGCCGTCGTCTTGGAGCTTTGCGAGCTCCGCGGCCACGAGGGGGTCCATTGCGCGAGAAGATGGATGACAGAGGCAGGAAAGAAGAATCTCGCAGGATAATCGACGAGTAATGGATATAGAAAAGACCCAGCGGGATCTAATCTATTCGCTCGATGCCAAAGTGGGCGTAGTCGCATTCGGTCTTGGTCTCGTCTTTGTGGGTCAGCGTCGGAATCGCAAATCTCTCCGTTCAGCAGGCTCCGAGGCCGGTGATGCGAGTTAGAGGAGGAGCATTTCTGCAGAGTGTGTAACTCCGACTGGGTGATGAAGAATGGAAGAAGGTGTGCGACATTGTGGGAGGGTGAGCCATATATTGGATGGATTGGATGTAAGTAGGTCGTCGACGGTTCGGAACGGCTTGATAATCAGAAAGAGGCGCGAAACCCTCGTCCGTCCCGACTCAAGCGAGCAAGGAAAAAAAAGCCGATCGACAGAAAGTCCCTGGATCGGCAATTCGCGCTGGGCCCTGATTGGTTGCAGGATAAGGGTTCAAGCCGTCAGCGATATCTTTTTTCTGGGCGGGCCATGACAGGGATCTTGATGGTGTCATTGAGACTCGAGCCGCCGTCATCTGGACCGGCTCGTCGCTTTGATGGTTTCATGAGGAAAGTGTGAGCGCATCGATCAGTTGGAGTTGATCTTGCTACGAAGATCCAATAATATGACATCACAACTCATGGCCAATTGATCCAGGAAATACACACTTCTCCTTGTCCGAGTCATCTTAGCATTCCAGAGCCCGTACCATGTCCATCTCCATATCAAGTTGCCGTGGAACTGGAGTTGCATTGTTAACCTAGACACAAACAATGCCATTGACCTACTCTGGCTACTCTGCTGTTTTCGCGAATTACCAGCCTCGGTCTCTATGCCACATCCATTGTGTAATCCTGAAAAAAAGGATGCTGGAGAAGCACGCTTGCCGTGGGCCTCACGCGCGGGAGAGCCGCCGTTGCCAATCGTGTCAAGTTAGTTACAAGATCCAAATCCTAGATTGCCAAGCTTGATTTTGATGTTTTCATTGTAGTAATCTTCGGGTACTGGGAGAATAGGGCGGACCCTTGTCAAATACAGCGGTGCATATGCTTCGTCGGGCGTGTGTCGAATCTTTTCGAGGATATTTTGGTCTTCGGGTCCCTGAACAAGCTCTTGGGGATACGAACGAGTCTTAATCTCGAGGCTATGCAGGCCGATAGCTCCATGAATCCATCCCGTTTGGTGCATTGATTCGATCCCAAGGAGAGTCTGTTTGAGAATACTCTTGATGATGCGAATGGGAAGCCTTGGGACATGTCCCCCCAAGGGCGGATACTAAGTTAGAGGGTGGATGGAAGCGACCAATGGTATACTGGGGTTGATATGCGAGAGCCGCGTGAAGACCGCTGGGGCCTTGTAAGGTGTAACACCGAGGACAATTAACGTGCATTGGATCCAGATCACCATGGAAAGCCCTTAGGGCCCATGATAGGCTCACTATGTTGGTGGTAGTGCCCCTTGACTCCGACATAATCTGGACGATCATATACTGGGGCAGCTCAAGCTGTACCCCTCTATGGCTCATGATTAGCATCGGCATCAGCAGGTGATCATGCGTAGTATAAACTCACTCTAGTTGGGCGAGCCACTTTGTCCAGTCCCATCCAAACCCAAGCTTTCGAATGATACGATACAGCCCTCGATGGTTGAGGGGCATTTTGATGAGTGTGCCGAGATCCACCGGTAAAAGTCCGCCCTCGATGTAGAGTTCCGGCCACTCGCACAAGCGGGCATGATGCCATTCAGATTGGCGAAAGCTGTGTTCCGAGGGTCTTCAGGCACTCCTGGAGGAAGCTCCATGGGGTGGGTATCGACATGGTAATGGATTTCTAATAAGTAGAGAGATATGTGATTCGCGTGCGGGCAATAGAATGATGATATGGATATGCAATGTTGATGGAACGTGCCATGGCTGGCAGTGGTTAGAGGAGGAGTGGAATCACTTTGGTCTCCGGCTAGGAAGGAGGTATGCTCTTTCAGTCAAGAACTATTCAACTTCCGACAACTGGCACCGTTGGGTTTTTCTGGAAGAAGGATACTATACATGATAGAAAGGCAGATACTTTACAGGATGGCAGGAGGACAAGGGAGTTGGTGAGGTTCTCTTCAGGTTCTCACCTCCCAAACAATCCTCCAAAAGCCGACGAAGCGCCTCCACCGCCTCCGCCGCGGCCTCCGTGCCTCTTTGCCTCAGTCCTGATCCATTCCTTGAGAAACTCCTTGTCGGAGAGCTTCCTCGCATCCGCCAGCTTGGTCGCTGTCTGGGCCTCTCCGCCGTCAAAGCTCAGCAGCGTGGGGATGCTGGTGATCATATAGGTCATGGCGGGATTGGGGCTCCCAGACATGATATCGGGCGAGTCAAACTCGACCGTGGCAAAGGAAACGCCGCCCTCATCCTCGCCCACGCCGGACTCGACAAGTTCCCGGATGAGGGGGCTGACGACTTTGCAGGTTGAGCACCAGGATGCGGTCCAGAGGGTGAGAAGGGGTGTGCGGGATGAGGTCGAGAGGGAGAGGTAGGTTGAGAATGAGTCGTTGTTTCGGATGCTAGGATTAAGCGGTCAGTATAGCCCGGACGATCGGCATGTCACCTAGCGGTAAGAAAAACAAGGAGGGACTGGGCTTATTCTCCACGATCTACATGGGGGAGTTGGGGGCACAAGACAAGGGGCATGTGCAGGCTCATGTGATGTGCATGGAGGTCAGAGAAGCACTCACGGGGCGTATATATGGTTCTTGGCTTGCCGTGGGGTGGTGGTTGAGAGAGAAGCTCGGGAAATCATACGAGGCGACGGTTTGGCTAAAGACGCCATCCCGCGGAGGGGCCGTAGCCCAGAAGACAGACCAGCACGCATTCTATCTGAAGTTGCAATGTAGCAAACAAAGATAGTATGTGTCAAGTCACACTGCAGATGAGAAAAAGATGCTAGGTTAAAGGCGCCCGCAGTGCAGGGTCCGCGTTGCGGCTCGCCCCAAAAGTTTGCGACAAGGGATGAAAGAAGAGCTCAGAAATGATGTCATTGCACCCCAGATGCGATCTAGTGGCTGCAGAGACCACAGCCAAAAGGACCCTTTCGCAGGGGCAGCAGAGCCAGTTACAGGGACCAGAGATCCCATGCGACGGCGCTGGGGGGGTCATGTGTTGCCCTGGGGCCGCCCCGGCCGAGCTGTGTATTCGAAGTCCCTTCGTCAGCTGTACGCGCTACAGCCGTTTTGCTCTGCCGCCGTCGCCGCCTGTGGATGCCTCCGTCTCCACCTCCACCTCCGCGCCGGGGTCCATCCGTCCATTGCTTCGCTCGCTTGGTGCGGGTGTTGATGATCTATCTCTTGGTCATTACTCATGTTTCTCGGCGTCCGGTGACTTCTTTATCTCGACTCTCCTCCTTCTTTCCTCTCCTGTCTTCTTTTCCCTTTCATCAGCTGCACTTGTTTGCTTGTTTTGTTTGTCTGAGCCATCCTCGGCAGGTGCCTGTGGTGCTCTCCTTTCTGACGTCAAGCTCTGCACCGGCCTGCTGAGGGCAAGACATCTCCAGGCGAGGGAGATTGCAGCTCGAGACTGGTGTTTACTCCTCCAGACATTGGGTTGCTGCCTTGGACATCTTGACAACAAACCCTTCGCCTCTACCCTACAGACAAGGAGCAATTCTCCTCAATCCCCTGTTCTACCATTGTTACGAATATCTCGCCTACCCGGCATACCTAATCTTCACTTCGGCGCTATCTCCACCTTCATCTTTATCTCCAGCAAACCCACCGGGGTCCAGAAATCACTATCCACATCCATCATACCTACCTCTCAGGGTTCTCTCCCCTTGGACTTTTCTCGGCGCAATTGACTTTCGCATCTGCCGCCAGAGCTACGACGAGATAGCCGAGAAGTCATCATGGCAGAAAAGCCAGATGTTCCGAAGTGGCGGCGCCTTTTGGGCGCCGGTGCTGCCAGCACTCCCTCAGATGGCACGTGGAAGCCATCGAAATGGAGTATGGGAGTGTTGAACGATAAGGACACCATTGAAGTTCCAGGTCGGTGGCAAAGAACCGCTCAGATCTGGGAAAAGACTGACATCAGACAGGATCCGTACTGCTTCTTGCGTCTCATCGCAATGAGCCACTTGGTCTTCGGAACGTGCAGGCAAGGAACTCGCATTCATCTATCCCCACAGGCTTCCCAGTCAACTCGCGTAGGAATTCGGCATCTTCAGCAGCAAACCGTCCTCAGGTGCAAGATGAAAAGAAGAAGACGAGCGATGGCACCATCATTCTGGATCCCCAACCCGAGGACTCGGCCAACGACCCTCTGAACTGGCCTTCCTGGAGGCGGGATATCGCTCTCTTGTCACTTGGTTTTTATTGCATGATCGGCGGCGGCACAACTCCTCTGGTGGCTGCCGGCTTCACAGACATTGCACACACATACAATGTCGACGTTGAGAGGGTATCCTTGACCACAGGACTCTACATGATGGGCATGGGCCTGGGTTCCGTCATATTTTCTCCCACCGCCATCCTCTGGGGAAAGCGCCCCGTCTATCTTGGAAGCGCCATTCTCTTTATTGGCACATCTCTCTGGGCCGCCTGGTCCCCCTCCTTCAACTCTCTCCTGGCTGCCAGAGTTTTCCAAGGTGTTGCAGTCAGCCCAGTGGAATGCCTCCCATCCGCCACCATTGCCGAGATCTTCTTCCTGCACGAGCGAGCCTATCGTATCGGTATCTACACATTGCTGCTTCTTGGCGGCAAGAACCTGGTCCCTCTGGTTAGTGCGGTCATCATTGGCAGCCTGAGTTGGCGTTGGGTCTTTTGGTGAGCATCCATGACTGCAATCTTAGCTACACTCTTGGTTGACAATTTTCTAGGATCTTGGCCATGATTATTGGCCTGGGCGCTGTGCTACTCTTTTTGTTCGTCCCCGAGACCTTTTGGGACCGAACTCCTCACCCTAAGCCACGTGTGCCGTCGAAACGACCAAGCTTTCTCCGTCGACTGTCGTCACGCCATAGAACGCAAGACACGGGGGAAGAAGGCCTAAAGGCAGAGAGCGAAATGGAGACGCCTGTGTCTCCAAGCGTTGCAGCAGGACACGGCAAGCTAGGAGCAGGTGCTGGCCCGGAGGGGCAGCAACCGGCGTCTCCTGGTCCTGGCCACCGGCACAGGAACCTCCATGTTGGCTTTGCGAATGCCGAGGAAGATAGCCCAGAGGCCTTTGCGTCTGAAGAATCAACGGCCACTGTAATTCACCCAACCCCATCCAAGACTGCGAATCCCCCCTCAAACGAGCCCGCTCAACCTGCCACTCCCTACTTTAGCAGCGCGACTGGGAGCGAATCCAACGTGGCCTCATTCAAGTCGGGCCCCAACCTTGAAAGTGAGAAGATGGACGCCTCGAGGCTGAGGGAACCACCGAAAACCCAGGCTTACACACACAACCTCCGCCAGCAACCTCCCAAGACATTTACCCAGCAACTCAGACCCTGGCACGGGCGCCTCAACCACGACAGCTGGCTCAAAGTGATGGTTCGACCGTTCATTCTGTTTGCGTACCCAGCTGTTCTTTGGTCATCAGCGGTGTATGCTTGCTCTGTTGGCTGGCTTATCGTCATTTCCGAGTCCATTGCCATGATCTATCGTGACAGAGAATCATACGACTTTGATGCTCTCCAGACTGGCCTTGTTTATGTCTCGCCGTTTGTGGGTGGAATCCTGGGAACTGGCGTGGCAGGCAAGATCAGTGACATCATTGTCAAGGCGATGGCTCGCCGTAATGGCGGACTCTACGAGCCTGAGTTCCGTCTCGTCATGGCGGCGCCCATCCTGGTCAGCACATGCATAGGCCTCATGGGCTTCGGATGGTCGGCTGAAGAGAAGAATCCCTGGATCGTTCCGACCGTCTTCTTTGGTATCGTTTCATTCGGATGCTCTCTTGGTTCGACCACAGCTATCACATTCTGCGTTGATAGCTATCGCCAGTATGCCGGAGAGGCATTGGTGACTCTGAACTTTTCCAAGAATGTGCTCCACGGCCTCGTTTTCAGTCTCTTTGTTACACATTGGTTGCACGCAGATGGCCCCAAGATGGTTTACATATGGATCGGGATCATCCAGCTTCTCCTGATGCTGGGCACGATCCCCATGTATATTTACGGAAAGAGGGCCCGGATGTGGACAGTCCGGGCGAACCTGATGGAGAGGTTCTAGACGGTGTTCTAGAGGTTGCTCTAGAAGTTGAGCAGCATTGCTTGGCGTCATGGTACAGTATATGCATATGCTTTGCAGCGTTTAGGTTCATCATTGGTTACGGCGTGGGACAAGTATTCATGGGCATCATGAAAGACTGCATGTTAGGGTCATGGGGGTTCGCACAACGGTTTGAATAGCATTTGCATGGTATGAAATTGGATAGATTGGATGAGTTGGGTTGGCTCCTGTTACACGATGGCCTTCACAGACACTTGGTAGAAGCATTGGGTTATTCAGCAGACTTATGAAACGTTATGAATTGCTCCCACCACACTTCAAGTGTGGTATGAGAGGATGGCCGGCATGGTGCAGAGAGTTGCTCCGGTTCTAGATTGCTCACATGGTAATACAAGGATACTTTCAGAGTCGATGAAGAATACCCACACAGACATGCTCACCAGCTACTTCAAGCGCTCCGACGAAACTCACCTCAAACGGATCAAGGTCCTCTCCAATATTAGACCCAACTCTTCACCCAGCAATGATCGCCGCTGGTTGCCTAGACTAAACTAACCTCATTCTCGCAGGGCATAGTAGGTGCGTTGAATTAATCATCTCGAGTGATCTGATACCCCGTGATGCCCTCAACGAACCCTCACTCAATTCTCAGCACTATGCAAACCCTGGTGTCAGGTGACGTGGAGACGTAATGGCGTCGTGCTGTGACGCAGAGTTGAAGTCAAGACGCGCTCGGTCTTAATAACGTGCCATACTCCTACTTCATCGCAGGAATATCAGTAACGTCAAGTGGTTTACCACGAGATGCCAGGCTGGCAAAAGCCGACCACCAACGCGAGGACCTACTACGATCTCCCCAAGGCGGCCCGCGACTACGTTGAGGTGAGCATATTCACCTGGGCTAGCATAACGAACAGTGGCGCTGACCACCAGCAGTACATCGAGAAGTTTGTCGGAGTCAAGGTAGGCGGGCGCGTATACTGACTGACCTGCACCGCAATTGCTAAAGTTGAGCAGATCAAGTACATCGGCACTGGTCCTGACCGTGAGGCCATGATATCCAGCGCGCCTGATTGCGCGAGATAGAGGCACCCGAGGCTTGACTTGGATCGTGCGCAACGAGTGTTGGCTGCCGAAGCCATTCGGTGACCCCAAGAAGAGTGTGCGCATTTGGAGAATAGACTTGGATTTCTCACAGGTAGGCCATACCTTAGACTACAGCTGGATACCTGCCTCCTTCCGTGCACGTGCCGTGGATTGCGATGCATCCTGTGTGCGAGTATCATGGTTTCATCGCGGGCTAGAATCGATTTATGCCGCCAACAGGTTGCGTGCCACGCGAGCCAAGTGGGGGAACCTCGATGGCTTAACCTGCCGTTGCGTAATTGATCAGTCTGAAGTCTTGGAAATCAAGGACCGCTCGTGATGCAAGGCAGGAGGGATTGGCGGCCTCTGACAGCAGCAAGAGGTTCTAAGCCAGTGCCAGGGTAGAGGTCTAGATCCAGCGGCTGGATGCTGGTCCGCCCCGTCACCGACCGCGGTGTCATCAATGACTATGCCACAGACATTGGATCTTATTTGATAGTTGGGGACCCGAGAGAATCACACGTATAGCTTGGTTCCATTGCCATGTAAACCATGGAGCCCCTATTCTCAACTGTGATCCTCACCGTGACGTGACGAGCACCACCCTTCTTATGAAATGTTTTATTTGATTCATCTGTACCAAGTTTCCTTGACCAGAACTTGACCAAAAGCCCGCGCCTTTTCAACCGCGACATGCCCATCCAATTACGCCAGATTCAACGCCTTCTTGGTCACCACATCCATCCCAAGATCCCCCCTATCCAGACGTTGCGCCAAATAAACATGGGTATACCACTACCCTGCCTCTCCCGTCGTAGTTCGTTCCATCTTTTACTGTCGTAAACGCCATTCGAGTCATTCACAGCTCAGCCATCAAGTCATCCATTCAATAAGGGCAAGGAACTACCGTCACGATCACATCACAACGCAGTCTCCTTCCTGATGCTTCTCGATCTTGCTGCGTGAGATGCGCTCTCGCTGGCGCACACCGTTTTTGCCTGCGCGCTTCAGGTCCTCTAACCTTTCACGGGCCTTGAGAAAGTCCTGAGCTGTGAGAAATAGTTAGCTGTCTGCATCCTCAAAGCCTGGTTAGACATTAACTTACCGGCTGCTCGCCAGTACCATCTCTTTGCATCTTCTAGGTTGGGCGGGACTCCAATGCCCACCTCAGTAAAGTAGCCCATGGCGTATTCAGCCTTGGCCAGTCCAGCAATGGCCGCCTTGCGTGCCCACAGATATGCTTCTGTGTCACTCTGGCCAAGCACGTTCTCGCTGCCCGTCAAGTACCATCCGCTCAGGGCAAGTTCCGCCTGGTGCTCCTCCTGCGTTGCCGCCTTGGAGTACCACATGATGGACTGCCGAGGGTCAATGGGACATCCTAGCAGGCCATACTCAAAGGCACAGCCAAGCCGATACTGAGAGAATTTGTACCCTAGCTCGGCAGCTTGGAGGAACAGGCTGTATGCGTATGCCTCGTCTCGGATGATGGCGTCGTTGGGCTGCGCCGACTCATACAACAAGCCAAGCTCGTGAAGCGCGTGGGGATTCTCAGCATCTGCCCGCTCGGCCGCCCGCTTCAGCCATCCTACTGCCTCCCGGGGATTCTTGGGCTGGCCCAAAAGACCCTTGAGAAGGATCATTCCCACCTTATACATCGCAGGAGGGTCGCCAAGTGTTGCAGCCCGCTTGTACCACTGGATTGCCTTCATCGGGTCCTTCCGCGTTCCGCCGCCATCCTCATGCCCAATTTCACAGCACACTGCAGTTCGATAGGCTGCTGCCGGGTGTCCAAGCTTTGCCGCGGATTGATATTGGGTGAACGCTTCCTTGTTGTCGGGTTCACCAAAGAGGCCTCTGCCGATACAGTCTGCCAGCAAGAACATGGCGTCGGGGTTTTGAGCGTTTGAGAGCTTCTTGAGAATCTTGTGACAGTCGATCAAGTATCGTTCGCGGGCTCGGCTACGCTGCTTAGGATCCGGCATCTTAGGCGCCAGCACGTCAGCAGCTTCCACCAATCTCCTTGCCAACTTGAGAGCCGAGTCTTGATCACTCGAGTTGGATTTGATCATCATCCTTAGGTGCTCCAGTTCTTGCGTAGTAACGGGGCCTTCATCCCGAGCAGGCTGACGTTGACCATTGTTTCGGGGTGGTGATTGTTGCGGCGGGGGTTGCTGATATTGAGGTTGCTGCTGTGGAGGTTGTTGATACTGAGGCTGTCGTTGCTGTTGTTGGGGCTGAGGTGGAGGAGCTGGAGTGGCAACGCCATAATTTCGTACAGGAGCTGGTTTGTTGCCCATATTGACCACCGAGTCTTGCATGAGTCCTGGGCGTACAGGTGCCGGGTGTGAGGGTAGGCCGTCTGGGTTCATTGGCCCTCCGTTTCGTGCCCCGTTCATGGCCGCAGGAGGCGCGCTTGGCCCCCTTGGAGGCATCTGATCATATCCTCCAGATCCGTGGCCGTGATAGGCCTGATCATAGCTTCCTCGGTGGGCGTTCATTTGTGGAACTGGAGGGACATCTGGTACATCACCAGCCATCTCGAATACGGCAGCTTGTGGTTGGCGAAGCGAAGGCTGCGACTTTGCATGGTTCAGCACAGCCGTCTGATGCGCTCCACGCTGAGGCTGCTCAGCTGCAGGACGCATCGACTGTTCAAAAGAACCACGGTTGCCCTGGGATGGCATTGCATCGAAGTCGGGGTAGCTGCCTCGGTTCTGCTGGGGATGCGATCCGCTGCTATCTCGCTGGTTATCAAAGTAAGAGTCATAGACATCGTCATACGACGCTGCTGACTGTTTTCGATAGCCCTGTCCATCGCCATATTCTCCCCCATACTGCCCACCTGCGCTTACTTGTGGGTTGGCAGTATATGATCTCTGAGGAGGTGCCCGGTGACCTCCAGCGGTCGAAGGCCGCTGAGGAATGCCTCGGCCAGCAGGAGTGCTGTACTGCGTCGGGTCCATCCGCTGAGGAGGCGGATTATTTCTTGACCTAGTATCCTCCACAGGCATCGTCATGCTTCGAGCTGGCGGACCAAACCCACCAGCCGGGGGCTCTTGCGCGCCGCCATATCCATTCTCATACCCTCCGTAGCCTCCTTGAGCTCCATAGCCCGCATCCTGCCTTTGGGGAGCACCTCTTGAGTCCTGATAACCTTGCTGATATCCTCTGGAAGGAGGGCCTCGCCCACCATTCGCGGGTTGTCGTCCATAGTCGCCTTGACCTCGCTGGCTATCAAGACTGGGGCGACCGTTTGGTGGCATCATTGATCTCTGGTTCAAATCCATGTTGGACAGTTGTTCGACCATCTGCTGCTCGTGCCCCACGTCTGGCCGTCGTCCTTGACCTTGTGGGGGATATTGATTTCCAAAATGCGCGTCTCGAGGGCTCATAGGGGGCGTGTTTGTCATTGGCGCACGGCGTGCTTTGTTCCTGGTCAGCACAGAAGCATTACACAGCACGTACTGAACTCACCTGCTGGATCCGAATGCGCGCCATAAGGACCTGGTCGCATACCGCCTCTTCCAGGGGGCCCGTTGGGCATGCCTCGATCTGGTGCTGGGCCCATGCCTCCCCGAGGAGGATATGCGCGTCCTCGATGGGGATCGGCTGTTTGTGGGCGAGGAACTGGTCCTCCTCCGCGGCCTCCAGGCATCGGGCGTCCGCCGCGACCTGGCCCAGGTCCGTACGGATCTTGAGGTGGAGGTGGCCCTCGCCCATAGTTTTGATCCTGATATTGTCCCCCATATTCCTGCCCGTAACCCTCATTGTAGCCATCGTATCCATAGCCACCCTGGTAATCATCATACTGCTGCGGTGCTCCGTATTGTTGTGGCGGCGCGCCGCCCTGCTGTCGCGGGGCAGGCCTTTGTGGCGCTGGACCCCCGTAAGATCGCTGTTGGCCGCCGTAGGCTCCGTCGTATGCCATGGTTAGACGCTGGCAAGATTCAGTGATGGGCGAAAATTGGAGGATTTGGCTTCCAGAGCCTTGGTGTAGGTTGTCGTCAAGCGACCCAGGACTAAGGGAAACTGTAGGATTTCCCCAAGTCCCGCCGAGAGAAGGTGTTTAGGTAGGTGGTAGGCGCAAAGGATTACAGTCGCATTGCCGCAGTTACAGCCACTGAGTTTCGGAAGGGCGTGTGATCGGCAGTCCAGATCGCGGGACTAGTGTGTGAGAGAGAAAGCAGAGGGCTACCGTCCATCCCAAGGACGAGAAACAAGAAATAATGAATAGGTGAGAAGGTGACCGCTCTCCGAGAGACTTGCTGGCAATGGGCGACAGGGAGACAGCTGGCAGGCCGCGCAGATACGGAGCCGGGTCAGTCGGGGAAGAGGCACAGGCACAGCCGCCAACGGAGTACTGTAATAATAATAGGTTGGGTAGGTTGGCAAGGTAGTAGTAACAAACGACGATAATAGTAATAATGACAGCGCAAACTGCAAAGGACAGGGAGGGCCCTAGGCAATCTGTTTGACCGAGTTGCAGCGCCCAAAAAGGAGGACAAGAGAGAAAGAGAGACCTAGGTAAGACAAAGGAAGCTTCAAGATGGCGCAGATTAAGATGCGGAAGGGGATTTCCCTTTATGTCTGGCTCGCCCGAAACGACCAACCTACGGAAGGCACAGTACGGGCAGTCTGCAATAAGCCCTCTCCAAGGTTACCTCCAACCCCCAACGTGACCTGCCTCAGGGTTGGTCTAGTCAAGCCAGAACACATCCCGTCCATCCATCTTCTTTCTTGACATCCATCGAAGCTTGTGGGGTCAGGGCGCCAATCCTCCTCGAGTCCAGTGGCTTTGTCGCTGTGTAGGGCCGTTTTCGAGGTCACTCCGGGTGGGGATGGCCAGGTACCATCTGCATGTCCTGGTGGCCACTGAAGCCGTGCAGCACTTGGCGGGCGGTACCTTGCCTTAACTTGGAGCCCTGTTGGAGGGGCTAGAGGGGTCGGGCACCCTAGAAGCGAGACCGAGGGGCTTCCAGGGGGTGTCATGATGCGGCTTGCCCCTGGAAAGGTCCTGGAAACGGCGACCGTCTCCATCCGGCCTCCAGGGTCCTGGGCCCTTCTTTTGATGCTCATCATCCATCTCTAGCTCTACGTAGCTAGCTCTTCGCGTATTCACGAAGCGAAGTTCTTTACGAAGGTCATGAGAATGCGATTTACGAAAATTGAGGTCCTCCAGGCCTTGAGGATGTGTCGTGGCCGAAAGGATCTCTCTTCACCGACTCACATCGGCCCATCCAGCTCTCTCATTACCGCCACCGCGAACCCGTTCATGGCTAACCCAAGCCATGCTGGTCCAATGGTGCCGTATCACGAGATTCGTCACTGACCTAGGTACCCATTCCAGTGGCTCCAATGACGGGGCGCTACGCCGCTGCCGGCTTGGCTCTCAACCGCCAGTGGGTGCATGGCCGTCTGTGGCTCAATCCAGCCCCTGGCCATCAAATGTTGGCTTTGATCGGCTCTTATACAGGAGATCATTTCATCAAACCCTTTGATGCCCATGGATACCACGTAGCACTTCATATATTGTTTTTTCCTGCTGCTACCTTGATCATTATGCGCTGGGGTGCGTCAGAGCCCTTTGCACCAGGCAAAGCATTGCCGTGTATCAGATTGCCGTGGTCCCAGCTTCATATTGGTGAAGCTTGTCTCCTTTGACGTATGGGATCCAGTCATCGAACTTGACGGAAAGTCATGCGAAACAGCTCCAGCCGAGGAGAGGAGGCTGGCTCTCCGGGTCGAAATGAAATGATGAGCCAGATCCTTCAAAGCCGCTTCTCCGTGGTCGATCGACCCCAGCGGCCCTAGGCGCGGTTCCTCGCATAACATCATCAGTGGAGCCGGCCAAGACTCCGTGCCTCATCGACGAACGCTTTCCGTGGTGTCTCCGATGGAAGGCTTTGCGGATTCCTTCGGAGGATATCTGGCCCAGCCGCCGCGGGATGGGAGACATTGTGGCACTTGTCGAATGCGGCCATGCGGGTCTGGTTGTCAAACCGCACTTGGCTCACCACCATTTCGACGTCAGAAGAGGCCTCGTCGAGCCCTGATGACCATGGCTGTGACCTTCACGTGAGAAAGTTAAAGGTGAATGGGTCCATGACATCGACGGGCTCGTATATCTGACATGGCCGGGATATTCAATCCGCCCGATGGTTTCTCGAGACGCTATACGTTAAGCAGGCCTCCGAGCTGACCACAAGCTTCGACCAGTCAGAGGCTGTGGAGCGTCTTGATTGGGAAGATGGGTCTTGCCACCTCGCGACGGCATGTTTTGCACGACAGGTAAATTCCATTCTGTGGGCGGTTGAAACAGAAGCCAAGCCACACGCGTGGCCATCCGTTGGGCCCTTGTAGAACTTGTTTGCCGCCTGCCGTCAGATTGTGGCTTAGAGGGAGCCAATTGACAAACAATCCCATTGTATCAGATATCATCCGGTGCTACAATTGTTTCCGGCTGCCAGCAATGTCAGCTTGCAATGTTTCATTTGTCACTGGCCTGCTCATTGGTGTTGCTGACAGCTTGCTTCAGCGACTACCAGCCTCGATGTGGCTGAGAGCACACAAGTGGCGTAGTGGTTGACGTCGGAGTCGGGTCAAGACCACCTCCGAACATTGACCGCCTGCCCGATCTGATGCTCTACCAATGAAGAGCATACTGCCAAATCAATGACGGATGCAGAATCGCGAAAATCATCATTGGAAGAAGTGGCACTGAAGCAGAGTTCATCCCACCCGCCATTGCGCACTTTTACAACAACTTCACCAGTTTGAAGTAACTGCGGCTTCTCCAGAAATTGCCATGGCACCGAAAAAGCCGTCGTCGAGGTGGTGGTTCTGGACCAAGGTCATGCTCGGGTAAGTCGATGGCAATGGAGTAGCTGGTCGAGCCGGAACTGACGGGTTGACAAGTGGTGCTGTGGTCGCTGTCGGCGGACCTGCCTTTACCATGTGGTTGACTCCCACCGAAGAGGAGCTGCGATCGAGATATAACCCCGAACTACGAAAGAAGAGCTTGGAGAACCGTGAGGAGCGACAGCAAGAGTTTGACGACTTTGTGACGCGATTGAAGGAGTACTCCAAGTCGGATAAGCCCAGTGAGTGTGTCCTGTTTGAGGTTTGACGACACATACTTACCTCTTATCAGTCTGGATAGTGGTCAAGGAGGAGGAAGAGCGAAAGAAGAAGGCAGCGGCTGCAGCGGCCAAGGCGTCACAGCAAGAGACTGATGCCCGGCGAGAAGAGATGAGACGGGAAGCCGGTCTAGATGCGAAATAAAATGAGGCAGGGTGGCAGGATAACTTTGGATACCCATTGGGTGCTTGTAAGAGTATTGGCATGATGGAAGGCTACTCGTGTACAACAACTGGGTGAACGGTGATCATGATGGACGGCATGAACATCTATGTAAAGCAATTGGAGTTTCTGATGACTAAAATATAGCCAACTTCTCTCGATCGATAACACTGACCAGTTGGTAGTTATTTGGGTGATTGCATTGATTGATATACTCTGCTGAGGCTTCAGAGTTGTTTACAGGCCGAGACAGTACGCCACATCGATACCTACCCAGGCATTGTCATTCGCATAAAACAGAGGATATACTTACTATACCTTGGCAAACAATTCTCAGTTCTTTATTATGCGAAGGTGGCA
Source organism: Fusarium neocosmosporiellum (assembly GCA_006518225.1). Taxonomy (NCBI): domain Eukaryota; kingdom Fungi; phylum Ascomycota; class Sordariomycetes; order Hypocreales; family Nectriaceae; genus Fusarium; species Fusarium neocosmosporiellum. The sequence goes on along the minus strand of SSHR01000295.1, from coordinate 17,386 downwards.
TGGCAACAATCATGGATACAGTTCCCAGCTCACAGAGTGGAGAGCTAGGAGCATGCCCTGTGCTCTGCGACTTTACCCCACGAGCCTGCAACGTCACGGGCGTCAATCAATGGCGCAAGTGGAAAGTGGAGGACGGGCCACACAACGAGAGAGCCCCCTCCTCCCCTCGGCGAAATGGTAGTTCCACAGGCGAAAACTCTTGGCACGCACAAAATCTACTTTGATCCATCACTACGGTTCGAAGCCGACGGCGACAAACAGCTCAATACCCACGCCTATCTCACTGGTACGCCGCCCAACCCGCGCCCGCACGCTTCCCCGGGCATCTTTGCCTGCAACACTCGATTTTCCCCGTCCGAATCCGTCTCAGCTGACGAGCATTGCTGCAGTTTCGATCGAGTCTCCCCCGATCCCCCGCATCGAAATTCACCCATCATGTCCGACGTCCAAGAGCGCCTCAAGAAGCTTGGCCTGGGTGCCCGAACTGGTACGTGAATTTCTGCCAATTTTTTTGGTCTTGCACGAGGGGAAACTCAAAGGCTAACCTGCGACATAGGGTATGTTTTTTGCGCATCTCGACGTTTCCCCCGCCGCCTCCGACCATCGCAGCTAACCTGGTGACATAGTGGAAAGGGCACTCCCCGAAGAAAGGTCAAGCGTGCGCCCGCCCGCTCCGGCGCCGACGACAAGAAGCTTCAGCAGACCCTCAAGAAGCTGAACACTCAGCCCATCCAGGCCATTGAGGAGGTCAACATGTTCAAGTCTGACGGCAACGTCATTCACTTTGCTGCCCCCAAGGGTTAGTCATCCCACTCTGGTCGTGTGCGCGGGGTCTTGGTGTTTTTGCTTGAATACTGACATGGGTCCCCTTCAACAGTCCACGCTGCCGTCCCCGCCAATACCTTTGCCATCTACGGTAACGGTGAGGACAAGGAGCTTACCGAGCTTGTCCCCGGTATCCTTAACCAGCTCGGCCCCGACTCGCTCGCCTCCCTCCGCAAGCTCGCCGAGAGCTACCAGAACATGCAGAAGGAGAAGGGTGAGGACGAGGACGACATCCCCGACCTCGTCGAGGGTGAGAACTTCGAGAGCAAGGTCGAGTAAAGTCGCCCAATTCCATCAATGCGACGACGGGCTGGTGAAATCGTGGGCATGTTCGGTCAAGAGGCTGGCTAGGTTATCCCACGAGGTGGGTTATGTTTTGCACCTGGGAATCCATAGGAGGAGGGTCGTCACAGAGCTCCCAAGGCGTCTTCTGCGTCAGGGAAACTGGGAGTCGGTACACAAAAGGTCACGGCTTGCGAGAATGTCGCGGTGGAGCGGCTGTATTCCGGCTGGCTGAGGTTGATTGATCTGTACAAGAAAAAAAATACGACTTACATCGGGAGAAATACCAATCTCTAATGATGACAATCATGACTACGCTCTTCTAGTTGGAAATATGACCCTCCGTCGTTTCTCGTCCACCCCGTCAAGGCCGTCTGTCGAGCCTCCTGCTTTGCCTGTCTCCTATGGGCAAGCAATGGGCCCTCCTTCAAGTCATGGTATGTGCGGTATCCCAGGTGGAAGAGTGCGTAGCCTGCATTCTCAAGACTGCTTGAAAGCTCTCTTGCTGTCTCCCACATTCTTCGTCTGGACATATGGCTTGCTCCTTTTGTGTTGAAGGGCTTCCGGCCTTGAATCACACCACCGATAATGGTCTCCTCCACACCTGAGCCTGACCATGCGGCGGCAAGATTACTGGCAGAAATCTTCTTGGCTCGAGCTGACACAGCTCTTTTCGAAAACTTAAACTCCAGTTCGGTAGTGATGGTCACAAACTCTCTGAATGTATACTCTCCCTGCCACTGTCTACCAGCGAGTGGGCTCATCCTACCTTTTGCCGAGAAGGCACGCCGGCATCCCGAGGCAGAATACTGCGATTCCGGCAATATGACGCTGTGAATGTATGCATTTGACGGGTCGATGAAAAGAGAGCTCAGAGATGAGAGGAGTGAAGTACACTGCTTGAGGGCGAGTTTATCAGAGCAGGACTTGGACAGGGTGGGAGGTGCATCTCCTCGAGCTGGTTTTCGACGGACAACGCCGAGTTGAGAAAAGTAAGCTCGTCCTGGTAGACATTTCTCGTCGCCCGCGGCAAGTTCTGTCGCAGCTGGAGTTGGCCATGGTGAAGCGTCTTCTTGAGCAGCTATTGTGAGCTCCATACTGGCGTCACCACCTGAACTCGTTAGCCGTGTACACGCCCTTAGTGTTTATAGCGACTTACATGGTGCTTCTGAACAGTACATGTGAAGTTTTACGTCATCTCTAATTTCGAACGGCTTTAATGACATGTCGCCCTCCTTGGCTGTAGTTCTCTGCGTCCTACGTAGGATACTAGAACCGTCATCCCCGTCGAGGAGCTTCTTACACTCATCGAGCAAGAAGCGATTAAAGGTCCTAATGGCCAGTATTTCGGCATGCCAGTCATGAATGCCTACGCCATTTGACTCTGCTACTTTCGGCACGGGAAGGCACTTCATGCCTGTTCTACGAGACTACTTAGAATGTGCTGGATCACGGGTGGCAGATAGGGCTCGCTTACGCTAGAGCCAGACAGGTCAGGATGCTATCCCGTTCGGCAACGATGCCGCTCAACGGCACCCACTCATGAAGACCATTGTCGCGAACAGTGGGTTTCCTTTTCGCAGGGAGCTTGTCAAATTGCTGCAGCACGGCTTGCGCGATCAGATCTGGCTGGGAGGTCATCTAGACATACCCACGATGCCTCGAGAGGATCCAAATAACCAAAATGAAATGAAAAGAATTTCCAGAATTTGAAGCGAGGAGATCCGCGTAATTCGATGGTCGTCGGCCGACAAGTCTCTCGATTGGACGAAACTCACCCCCCATGGTGGAGTTGAGGTCAGGGTGACCTTGCGCAGGTGCACGTGATGCGCGGCGTCATTTAGCGCATCGCCTGCCCTAGGTCGCTTAGTCAGTGTGCACACAACTCGAGAAATTCCAGGTTGCGCCGGATCACGAACCTCTTACTTTTTGCCCATCGCCCAATCCCCCACGGTCCAACCACACAAAACACCTTGTCGCCCCCTTAGGAAGCACACCAGCGACAAGATGCGAACCTACGACGACACCTTCTCCGGCGAGAGAATCTACCCTGGCAAGGTACGCCAATTCCATTGCCCTCCCCGTCCCCGGTCCGATTATCGAAATGCGAAGTTCTTGGTTGCTGAAGGAGCATGACGGATCGCATCATGGGGATGGGGGGAGCTCAGTTGGTTACGTCTGTGATGAGAACATGGAGGCTAACGGGTCATCGCATCACAGGGTAAGCTCTACGTCCGCGGCGACAGCAAGATCTTCCGATTCCAGAACGGCAAGTCGGAGTCCCTCTTCCTGCAACGAAAGAACCCCCGCCGTATCGCCTGGACCGTCCTCTACCGCCGACAGCACCGCAAGGGTATCTCTGAGGTACGCATCAACCAAGCAGAGGAAGTGCTAGGAACGAAGCGCTGCGCGCTCACCCGCCCTCTCCTCTTCCGATATCCAGTAACAGGACTGACACATCCTACAGGAGGTTGCCAAGAAGCGAACCCGCCGTGCCGTCAAGTCCCAGCGAGCCATTGTCGGTGCCTCCCTCGACGTGATCAAGGAGAAGCGCAACATCCGACCCGAGGCCCGCTCCGCTGCCCGCGCCCAGGCCATCAAGGAGAGCAAGGAGAAGAAGCAGGCCGACGCTGCCGCCAAGAAGGCCGAGAAGGCTAAGCTCGCCGCCTCTAAGGGCCAGGCCGGCCGACAAGTCAGCAAGCAGGGTGCCAAGGGCTCTGCCCCCAAGGTTCAGGCGAGAACCCGTTAAGATGGTAAATGGGCTTGCTAGGGAGGATGAATGAAAATGGGATAGTGGAGTCCGTGGTTCTTGTGTCTTTGTCCGGCCGGTTCTTCTACAATCTCGGGAGCATGGAATGCCATAGGGTGCATTGATAGTTGAGCAATGCCATATCGGTGCAAATGGTCAAAAGAGCATCTCTAGTTTGTGCCGTGACCAAGAAGAAGGTGTGCTTGCTCGTCATGGAGTGGCTGGGTCAACAACTCACGGCGTCAAACGAGGGTATCATCATGTTGCTCATTAGAGAGCTACGACACACATGCATATGACACACAGGATCACAGTTTCACGCAAGCAATATGTGAGGCAAGAAGTGTGCTCAAACGCTCCTTTGTGGGAGTGGTGTTCAGATTCTATCGTATCTCATGCTCATATCTAGTCTATTATTTTTGGGAGTCTTTTGTGCCGCATCTCATTTACAGCTGGGCCAGGACACCGAGAGCACCGGAGGTCTCGATGCTCTGGGGGTGGTCGTCCTTGGAGGCGTAGGTGACCTTGCCGTGGTCAATGATGATGGCGAAGCGACCAGTTCGCTCATCGAAGTTCCAGCCAATGCTGCGGGAGAACTTGGCATCCTTGTCGGACATGAAGAGCTGGGTGTGTTAGTATCAGGTATCTTGATGGGGGTAACTCTGGTACATACAATACTGTCGTCGGTGACACCGTTGGCCTTGGCCCAGCCGTTCATGACGAAGGCATCGTTGAAGGCAACAACGATGACCTGGTCAACGCCCTTGGCCTTGATCTTGTCGATGTGCTCGGTGTAGGAAGGAATGTGAGAACCGGAGCAGGTGGGGGTGAAAGCACCGGGGATGGAGACGAGGACGACCTTCTTGTCCTTGAACTCTGCAGTCAAAAGTCAGCATGTGAAGATGCGGTGAAAAGCTCGAGAAGAGTCACATACCCTGGCTGGCGTTGTAGGGAATGGGAGTACCGCAAGTAGAGAACTTGGAGATCTCAGGGGTGGGAGGGATGTAGCTGAAGAAGACACCCTCAGGGAAGTTGTCGCCGGCCTTGAGCTCAGTCATTTTGGCTGTGTTGTTGGTGTTTGTGTAGGTGGATTGGTGGTGATTAGAGACAAGTGAGAGTTGAGAGGGGTATCAAGTTTGAGAGAGGAAGAAAAGATAAGAGCCGGGAGGTTGAAGAAATATGCCGAAGATATGGATGGATGGTCGGTGACCGTTCGCTCCTTCCGTGACGGAAATCTTTCTAATGCCGGGCACCCACCGGGCACTCCTGCCCCTCAGCCCCTCCCCAATTGTCCGTGTTGCCTCCCCGCTGTTTGCCCCTTCGGAGAGCAATCGGAGAGGCGGAGAGAAGTCCACACAATCACAGACGGCATTGGCGCAAGAGGGGTCGGCGATGAGGTCAGTGAGGCTTTGTGGGCCTTTGACCGGAGCGTGGGCGACGCGGCCCAAGTGGAACCGGCGCTGGCCACGCTGCGCTGCGCTGTCTGTGGTGTTGAGGGACCGGGGGACCTTGATAGTCGACCCTGCTGGAGACGGTCTTGAGGCAGGGGTCCCTCCAGGGATGTATTTGGAATAATGCCTGTTTGCGAGCCTCATCTGTCCCAGCGTGATATCTACTGTGAAAAACTACCATAACTCTTCACGACTTGACGTCGTCGTCGGTGGCGGAAGAGAGGCTCGGATGCAAGTCGGCGCCGAGAGACGTCAGGAGGGTCCTGTATCGGGCAACAATTTGTCATCCTCTGCAGGCAGAGAGGATCAGATTAGATTATCAGCGGCAGCGCTAGTCGGCCTCAGGCACAGAGACAATGTCATTCTCCCGTATATGCCCGCCGGTACACTACAATCAGGCGGTTCCGGAAGCTCTAGATCCGTGGTTGATGGCGGGCAGGAGTAAAACCAAAACGGCAACTTGCGGCGGATTACGCCGCATGAACGCCGCGTCTTGTCGATTCCGTACAACAGGCACCGCATTTCCGGGGAATGACGTTCGGGTTCCTGGACCGAGCCGAGCGATTTTCTCCTTTGATTTGTAAATAGCAGAGAATAGCAAGTATTCAAAACCTCAAAGTGGCGATTTCGGTGAGTACCGAGCTCAGCCCATGACCCTCGGGAACGCCTGCTGTGTTGAATTTGATGCCTTTCCCGAACCGACATCAAACAACTGCCACGTGGATTTGCCTGACAAGCACGAGTCAAGCTAAACTTGGCCAGCATCCATGGAAGTCATGGAAAGCCAAAGAAAGAATCAATCAATCGACACGTCTCCACGCAAGCATGAAGTGGGGGCGCTGGGATCGGAGCGGTGGGATTGATAGCCTCCAACCTATCGAGCCAGGATGCCCGTGATAAAAAGGTTGAATGATATCCTGCTCAAATCTCGATGTTGGCTGCTTTGAATAAGTGAGTTTGAGCCATTCCCCGAAAAGGCAGGTTAGTTACACATGGCTCACCGCTGGACGGAGCTCCTCGGGAGTTGGTGTCGTTGACGCCGGCAGTCGGCAGCCAGGAACAGGCCATGATTAAACCCTGGCGCCTAATTCTTGGAAATCTCAGCTGATCTGGACATGCTGTTGCTTCAATTGAGTGAGGGGTTCCGCGACTCTAGAGAGAGCTTGACTGCGTCACTGGGGGCAGTATCATCATCCACCTCAAGATTGCAGTTCTCTTCTTGCCGATGATCAAACATGGCAACATCAGTACATGATTTAAGATGCTATTTCGCAGAAATCGGGTGGTTTCTATTGACGCATGGTAGAATGATTTGTCAAACTTGGAAGCTTCAAGGCTATGCTCGTCAACCACTCTGCCCAAACAGCAACACTATGTAGCGTTATGCTACCAAGTATTGAATCCATGATATATCATTGCTCACTCTCTTCAAGATACTTTCATTCATGGTTCATGCCATCTATAAGGTGTCATTTGATGCCTACGGCTTAGATCCACGATGTGGCGGACCAAGTCATTATATGGCGGGCTTACACGCGAGGCTCTTTAAGTCAGATTGACCAGACCCTGTATCAAGATGTCTTTAGTCAGCCCATGCCTACGCAATATTGGAGTTTCTGTTAATCGGTCCGCTCGTCGAGATATCGGCTAGCTGGCCTGACCCTATGCCTCGTCACTCGGTTCGCCGCTCTGAGAACACTTGGCTAGGAGGTCAAATTAAGCTATGTAAAGTTCCACATTTGCTACTTATACGTCCAGGGCTAGTAGTTATCGAGATCTTCTGCCGTAAGCAGTTCGGATTGGTCGAACAATTCAATGGCGACATCAAGGTAGCCAGGAGCCCATAGTGTAACCAGAATCCAGAAGGATTCATGCATTACTTGCTCAAATTTCAATTCACTCTAGGTCGATAATCCTTGAAAACCCTCCATGAGCGTTTCAATCTCACTCCAGCTTACAAAAGGCGATCCTCTAGTTTGACATCTCACCAGGTAGTTGAGCCGTCGAGCGGAGAACTTGGAAGAAATGGGTTGGACTTCAGCATTCTGCATGCATATTTTAATAGTGTTTTTAATCTCATACTCTAGTGTTCTCGCCCGATTTTGGTGCAGCCTCGAGTACAGCTACATGGCGTTGTCTCTTGGGTAGCAATGGCTGTCAGGACCGTCACGGAACTCACGCAGTAGGAATGCTCCCACCTCCTAGTTATGGGCTCAAAGAATTTTATTTCGAGCATCAAAGAATATTCTTCCTGATTATTATTCACTGAATACCCTAAGTGTAAGGCAGAAAATCCTCCTTCTTGGCCTGAGTGACGGCTCGCACTTTCGATGTTTCAGGGAAGGCCCTGCTTCAAGCTGAGACGCCATGTGCATTGCCCTTGATGCTTACTGATATCTATCAAATAATAAAAGCCATTACTGACCCATACGAAAGCGTAGTTAAAGATGATCACAGCTCAGCCATAGGTTTCGCCCGTAAGACCCGCCGCACAGTCACCTATGAAGCATCTACTGAATACCTATTAACAGCTCCCAATTATCTCGACCTCATGCCAGCAGCGTTCATTTCCCCAAGATGGGCATGATTGTCGTTATGCATACGGACCGAAATTAGCCGATGCGGGGAAGCTTTGCTGCACGCATGAGCTGAGAATCGAAGAGTTTCTCCGAGATCACTCAACTCATCAGACCTCATCGACTTTGAAGGCAAGATGCCAGAAACAGCTCCAGCAGAAATATCAACCAGCCCAGATACCACGGTTCCTGTTTACACTTATCAGCACTAACAAGTAGCCCAGATGCCACTGAGCCATGGACGGTTGAAAAGGCCCTGGCTGGCAATGATTTGGTTCAAGGGTCCAATTCGCCAATTCGCCAATTTCCCTCTTTCATCTTCTAGGGGGTCTCAAGACGACAAAGCGAGAGGGATGGAAGAGACATGGCATCAAGTGAGTCCAGTTCAGCATGGGGCGCACAACTCGTTCTCAGCCACCACCAGCCCCGAGTCGGTTGCAGACCATTCATATAGAATGGGTATGATAGCCATGTTCGCTCCCCAGGGGCTCGATCAGGTCAAGTGTATGAAAATGTGTATGGTTCACGATGTTGCTGAATCAGTCGTGGGCGGCATCACCCCGTTTAGCGGAGTGTCCAAGGCCGAGAAGGCCAGAAGGGAAACGGCCACCATCGAGTACATTGCCGCTAGATGGAGCGGGCCTCATACTTCTGAGCTACGAGAACTACGGCATGAGTTCGAGGCTGCTGAGACTCCGGAGGCCCAGTTCGCGCAGGACATTGACAAGATCGACCTCCTGCTGCAGGCTGTCGAATACGAGAAGGATGGCAAGGGTCAGCGAGACCTAGGCGAGTTCATGGGAGTTGCGCGTAAGCTGCGTACTGAGGCTGGCAAGGCATGGGCGGACGAGATCCTACTGGAGAGGGAGAAGATCTGGGAGGGCCGTGAGCATGTCAGAGGAGAGCAGGCAGAGAAGGGTGGTGTGTCCACAGAGAGTCAGAAGCTGCAGGACGCATACTATGCCTAGCGGTGGCAGTACGGAGTAGATGCTCCCAGATCATGATATGGTTTCAACATCTGATTCCGTCAGAATATGACTGCCCAATAGGCCTGTGATATCAGCAACATCTTCCCTTGCGATGGAGGTTGTCTGTGACGGTGACTTGACTGAGGATCAACCCGCCATCCAATGCAAAACAGGCAAGCGCTATCACGCACAGTCCTCTTCGAATGTGATAAGACCTCGAGGCTGACAACCTGCATACCTAGACATGCATTAGTTGGTTGTCACTGGTGCCCGAGAGGCCTCAATTCCTGGTGCTTGGTAGCAGTAAGAAGGACAAAAAGCAATGCCTTCGTGTCGAGTACAATTACAGGGAAGATGCGGGACAAAGAGGCAGGAGCGACTGCCGTATCGGATAGATGCTGCAGCTCTGGCCTCCCTGCAGCTCCTGCCGCTGCAGTCGAGGCAACTACGCCAGCCACACTTGACCTTGACGGGATGGATGCAAAACAACCACATCAACCGCTAATTTCGCCTTGTTTTCCTCCATCTCGTCACAATTACAACATCCCCCCCTGCACTTTGACCAGAGCCCTGAGCCCAAGGGTCGTGTCGTTACATCCTCAAACTCGACCCCTTTCCGCACCAACGGATGAGACATTAGTCCAACGGTTACCTCAAACGTCAGGTTCGTGACTCAGGGTTCTAGGGTGTCGCGGCCATCGAAAAGCAAATTACCTTCCGAGACAATTTGCGCAGCCCTATTCCCACCTAGGGCCAACGACTCGTGTGGGGGACCTCATCAGGGGACAGGCATCCGACGACACCACAGGGCGATCGGGACCGAGGCGGGGGAATTGATGGGGGAGGAAGATCTAGATGCGTGCCGTCCAAATGAGAGACGGCGGCATCGATCGAGGAGAGCTGAACGACCCTTGCACAGCTGGTTGGTCCGTCGTGGAGACGGTGCTAAATGGGCAGCAGTTGTCGAGATTAGCTGCCTATTGACAAAGCCGGTGCTCCGTACGGATATTCCCAGGCTGGCCGGGCGTCTGCAGGTCTTGGGCCGTCGTCACCATTACAAATGTTGGTGCTGGACTATTCAATAGTCAGGGCGCACGAGGAGAAAGTCCGAGAAACGCATTGTTGCCCTTCGACAACCAGTCCTCAGCCACAATCCGTTCAGGACAAGATCGTCGCTCCAACATGACCTAAATGCGTTTCACGATGCAGCAAACATGGCCTCACAGAAGCTGACCTGTCGGTCTGGTCTTAAATGGGTTGTCAGTGACGATCCCCCAGATCCCGACTTCTTGGATACAACTTGGGATCGACACAGATTCTTGCGTCAAGCAGTCGTCTCCACCAGCAACAGGGAACAGGGCACTTAGTATAAGGTGCGCGTCCATCCCGTGTGCGACAGGACCGGCCACCTGCCAGCCTTCTTAGCCTCAGAGCCCGTGCTTCGTGCAGTCCGTGGGACATGAGGTCGAGACACTGTTGGATGTGGACTGGAGTTTGGTTAGTCAGGTCAACGTCAAGCACCTCACCGGAACGCTGGCTCAGGGCTAGCAGGTCACGCCCTGACTGACAAGTCCACGCCAACTCGTAAGCGTTGGTTCAGGACCCGGCTCTCAGTTGCCCTGCTTTGGGACCTAGGCTACTGCAGCCAGCATTCAACGTCCAACTCCCCTCTTGTGTGACGTCGACCGTTGATGCGGACTGGCCGACGGCATTGACGCCAGCCTTGAACAAACTTCGACTACACATTCCCGGCGGCACAGGGCAGAGGAGGCGGCAGGACGTACAGGGGTAAATGTAGCCGCTGCTTTTCCTTGGCTGTGAGGAAACTATGGCAAAGTCGAGCTGCCAAGAGGGCACGAGCTGAAAGCCATCATTTCTTTTTCCCTCACAGATCTCGACTGGCCTGGCCACCAATCCGCTTTGCTCAAAGCTCGAGCACAAGCCACACCGAAACACAGACTTCGCGCCGTCTATCCTCGAGTTCCGATTCTCCGCCACCAGTCACAATTCACAAAGCAAGGATGAGGACGGCCACTAAGATCTAAGCGAAAATAGAGTGCCATTCCCTGATTCCGACTCGAGAGATAGTGGGCTCCCAACCAAGACCCACCATGCCCGATCGATCCGTCTTTCCTGACCACACAGGCATTCGGGAGACACAGAGCACAGCAAAGATGGAGGGGAAGGCTGCTTTCCGAGAGGAGAACTTTGCTCTCAGGGTCGTTGTTGATTGCCCAGTTCCTCCTGAGCCCCTGTCACTGTGCGTCCATGTCCAGGTTTTTGGCGCAGAGCTAGCGGATAATCAAAACAACGCTGAAAGCACGATGATGCTGGGACAAGTCAACAGGCGTCGATGCCAAGCAGAGGACGCGTCGTCCAAGGCTCGGTCCCCCCCCCAACTGCCTCGCTCCTCGGTCAAAGAGAGACGAAAGTTTGTGGGATAGGCACTCTGACCGTGTCCCTGGAATTCGAGAGCCATGGCTGTCGCGAGGCGGCATCACTTTTCGGAGAGTTCACTGCTAAAGGCTTGCCAGATCCGCCTCGCCCCAATTCCCCTTACATCCAGAGCCATCTGTTCTAGTGGAACCTGCCATGCTAGTCAACGGTAGACTAGGGAGGCCAGCCTTAGTGGGCATCAAAAGGTTCCGGCTTGTTGGTCACTCCCCAGCAGGCGTGTGTGCCTCAAGCCAGCCACGGGCCACTCTGAATGACCAGGAGGCGGCTTCTTGTGCATCTCTGGTTTCCTCCAGCAGGTTATTTAATCCCTACACTATCCCCATGTCCTGAGCTGTAGGGTTCTGCTCGAGGATTGCTTGATTCTCCGTCTCTCACCTTCTTGCCCTCACTTCTCAGCAGCCACTTTCATCCATTCCTTTATTCTATCGTTTCTTCGCCCACGATGGGTCTTCTCCCTCTCACTTACACGCGTCCCAAGCATGTGGACCAAGAGTCATTCCGTAACAGCGGAGACTCGTTCTCTGACACAGAAAAGAGTGATGGGTCCGTCAAGTCTGGTCGATCCGGTTACTCTGCCGGCATTCCTGATTCACTCGCCTTTGACAAGATCATAAGCGGCGGCACCTGTCCGGTAAGTTGAACCTACATATCTCGTCTTGTGAGTCTGAGAAGAAGACTAACAACTCACCAAAGCCCATGACTGTCCGCGACTTCATGAGCTACCTCATCTATGTCGAGCATGCCGCCGAAAATCTTCAGTTCTACCTTTGGTTCAAGGATTACGAGAAGCGGTTTAACACTACCTCGACGGCCGATGTCAAGCTAGCCCCAGAGTGGACACAAACCATGCAAGACGAGACTGTTCTCAAGATCCGAAAGGACCAGGCCGATAAGATGCGAAAGGAGCCCAAGGCAGCAGAGATGTTCAAAGGCACGGACTTTGAGAAGAAGCGAGGCGCCCAAGAAAATGTGTCGGGCGGATCTGACCCGTTCGCGATGCCTCCGCAGAGCAGCAGAGGCGATGATAGTTCGATCTACACGGCATCCAACACAGTCCATTCGCTCAACGCTGTGAGCTACCAGACCCAAGCCTCGAAGGCATTCCAAGCGGCTGGGGCCCGGCAGCCTTGTGAGTCAAGACATTTCCAGACATGGAATGAATCCAAAAAGCTAACATTTAGACAGTCACGGTCCAACCGTTTCGGGAAGAAATCAACCGAGTCATTGTGACGTATCTGATGGACGGTGCTCCTCGACAACTGAACCTGTCGTCTTGTGAGCAAAGGGCGGTTATCCAAGCACTGTCCCAAACGACTCACCCGAGCGCCTTCCGCAACGTCTTCAAGACGGTTGACTCGAGTCTCCGGCATCAGGCTCACCCCAACTTTGTCAGATGGTCCATCTGCAACGGAAACCCTGCACGCGTCTTCTTTGCACGATCGTTGGGTGTGGGGCTGATCGTGGCAGGCATCGTGCTGGGCATCATTCTTGCCCTCAGCAGCGCGGGGCGAGGCTACCGAGCATTGGTGGCGATCGCGCTCGTACTGGGCATCAGCACACTGGTCGCAGCCTACAAAGGCATGTGCGTGGTCCTCCACGGAATGCATCACCGGCACGTGAGGCCGTGGGAGCTGTTTGTGGACAGTGAGAACGTGGATGATATGGAGAAGCGAAGCTTTGAGTCGTTTGGGTCGTCCAACAGCTACGAGGACGAGCCGTGGATCGTCAAGTATGAGAAGCGCAACATTGTCCGCAAGGTGTTTGACCGCGAGGTCTGGATCCAGGAGCCGGCACTGCGACAGATCCAAGATACCATCTTCATCCAGGCGATCCTGGCTTCAGTCCTCCTAGGGGGTGTTGTGACGGCGGTATTTGTCGCCATTCCCGGGGGAGGATACTTTTAGAAGTCTGCATTCGTTTTGATTTCCTTTGTATTGTTGGTAATTCGCTGGAGAGGGATACCCTGATAGTTTTGTTTGCTTGGCAGTGAGTTGGCTGGAGTATGGTCAGGTACAGCTAAATGCCTGCGTCTCGAGGTCTCGAGGCCTTGTAGGATATAATTAAAGGCAGCTTGAGAGGTGTTGAAGACATTCATTTGGTGCTGATGCTCAAAACAAGCATATCATGGATGCCCCGTCTGTTAATTCCGTGACAAGAGCCGACTCCAGCATTTGGGCCCAAGCTCGGCATCGGCATAAGGTGCCTGCCCGCCCGCCCTCATGCAGCCTTGGCCCCTCCTCTACCAATGCACCGCACCGCACGCACCGCACCACCCGGGCCATCGGGATTACTGTACGTGCGAAGGGACTGTGTAAGTGGTGAAGAGGCAATGATGAGGCTACATACAGTGTGAATGGTTGAGTTGAGCGAAAGTGAAAACAGGGCGATAAGGGGGGCAATAAGTGAAGATCATATGACAATGGACGTCGCCCGGAGAAAAGGAGCTGTTGCTTGTGTGTGTGCTCGGGCGGCGCTTGTTGAGAGCACGCGCCATTAAAACGAATGAATAGACTGGGGAAAGCGAGTGGAATGGAGCTTTCCCCAAGGATCCAAGGGTAGGGACGGCCTTGAAAGAAAGAACCCCCCATCTCGGAGCCTCGGCCCACCGGCTTTTGGAGAAAACGATGAATTACACGGTTCCATCATCCATGGAGACCTACCTAGGTACTGCCTGTAGCCTCGTTATCGATAAAGATCACAGTCAACGACTTATGACCCCCATCCCATCCCATGGTTCAATCTCCCCATCCGATTGATAACCCCTCCACAACCCGTCCAAGGCCTTGCTTCTTTTCTTCTCCTTAATTTCATACATTTAGTCACTCCCGCCTGGCCATACATTCGACTGTCCGCTGTACCATATTGGCCTAGATTGATTTGCGCCTCTCAACGCTCTCGCGTGCCATCACCGAGGACCGTTGCGCCTCCTAGACCCTTTGACTCCACTACCCCATCCATCCATCCATCCCCCCTCTATTCAACGAACCTACCTCTGCGCGCAATAAAAGAACCTCAACAACTAGAACTCAACCACCATGACGCCTGCCTCAGACCACGAGGATGCCATTGTCGACACTCCGAACGGGTCCGGCCCCGCTCCACCCTCGCAACCAAAGCGCCGCCTCAGGACCATGACGTCGACCGAGGAGATTGACAGCACCATCAACCGCCCCGGGAGCGTCAAGATCAATGTCCAGGGCGCATTCATCGTCGACCCGGACACGGCCACCCCGGCCTCGGGCGCCAGCGCCGGGGCCGGAGGGCTGGCTTCTGTCAACGGCCGCGTGAGTCCGACACATCCAGAGACGAGCGACATCCGGTTGCCGAACCACACGGCCGTGGTGAGCCACATTGCGATTGACGTACGTATACCTTCCTAAACAAGAAGAAGAAAAGAAGCGCGGGGCTAACGGCACATTGTATACATAGATTGGCGGATCGCTGGCCAAGCTCGTCTACTTCTCGCGCGAGGTCGACTCGACCGATCCCGGCGGCCGGTTGAACTTTCAAAGCTTCGAGACGGATCGCATCGACGACTTTGTCGAGTTTATGCGGCACCTGCGCGACAACCAGCTCGTCAATGGGTCGCAACCCGGCGAGTTGTGTGTTATGGCCACGGGCGGTGGCGCATTCAAGTTCTACGATAAGATTCGAGAGGCGTTGGGTGTGGATGTGTCAAGGGAAGAAGAGATGGAGTGCCTCATTATTGGTAAGTTGTATTAAACCAATTCCCAAGACTTACGCTAACTATCACACCTCCCAGGCCTCGACTTCTTCATCACCGAGATCCCCCGCGAGGTCTTTACCTACTCCGAGACGGACCCCATGCACTTTGTCGAACCCCAGGACAACATTTATCCCTATCTCCTCGTCAATATTGGCTCAGGTGTTTCCTTCCTAAAGGTCACAGGCCCGCGTTCACACCAGCGAGTAGGCGGTACCTCGCTGGGAGGTGGTACCCTCTGGGGCCTCCTGTCTCTACTGACGGGTGCGCGCACGTTTGACGAGATGTTGGAGCAGGCGGCGCACGGCGACAACACCAAGGTGGACATGCTTGTGGGCGACATCTACGGCACTGATTACGCCAAGATCGGGCTCAAGAGTACCACCATTGCCTCTTCGTTTGGCAAGGTGTTCCGCATGAAACGCGAGGCCGAGTCTGCGGCAGAGGACTCTGGCTCCTCCAACCCTGGCGATGCATCCTTCTCGGGTGCCGACGTCTCGCGGTCCCTGCTATACGCCATCTCCAATAACATTGGCCAAATCGCCTACCTGCAGTCACAAATCCACAACCTCTCCAACATTTACTTTGGTGGGTCCTTTATTCGTGGCCACCGCCAGACCATCAACACTCTGAGCTATGCCATCAAGTTCTGGAGTAAAGGAGAGAAGCAGGCCTACTTCTTACGGCACGAGGGATACCTCGGTGCCGTGGGTGCATTCCTCAAGAGACAGCCCAGAAACTGGGGCCGGAGGGGAAGTTTGGAGGGGATGGACGATCTTGCTGAATGGAGGAGGAATCTGCGCGAGGAAGAAGCCAACTCGAGTACAAAATGAACCTCGGGGAGGCATACATCCGAGGGATATGCAAGGTGAAGAAAAGGTACAAATGCATAAAAAAGGCGCCGCCGGTTAATCCCAATTTCGACGAAAATATACAGGTGGAGGACGAATGGCCGGGATATTACATCACCCCGGCAGGCAGCATCTGGCGGCGCATATCGTAACGGCGTTGGGTTGGTTGGGTAGTCGAGCATGTTTTTCTTTGATTCTTTCTTGATTACAGCGCATCATGGTCCGGACAAGGGGGTTTACACAAGGATATTGGAAGAGTCATCTACGTCCAGTCGCTCACTCACTGCGTTGGACAAGTGAGGCTGAGATGGTTACATGGGCGGCCGCAGCACGCGAGCACGTAACGATGAACCCCCCTGTCGGCGTCTTCTTGTGCAAATAGATTTAGAGTAATCAGGTCACTCGCTCAACGAGGGTCGGAGTCTGTCATACCCATCTTCTGCATCTGTCCTTGATCGTCGCCGCAGGCTCGGGCGTCGAGTACGACGCAAACATGGCCAGGGGAGAGGACTTGCCGTCTACTTTCTTTCTATATCAAGGACATTTGCTCTTGTTCTAATCTCTCAGTGCAGTTCTCTCTTCTTTACGGAGCACGATATTAACGGCCAAACCTTGCAACAATGGCCGATGGCATCGCTGAAATTGACGACTACTGGAACGTGCTGGCTGGCCTAGGAGGAAGAAGAGCACGGCCTCGATATTGCAGCGCGTTTCCGGTGCCTTGCTCCTCGTCCGAGGCTTTCAACACATGCTGGGAGAGTGAGAGTGAGAGCTCGTGGTCAGAGTGGAGTTATGGTCAAGATCGCCCATGTTGTTGTGACGGAGATTATGCACCGACAAAGACTCGACAAGGGGGCAATAACAGCTCCATTGGCAACCAAGTCAACGTTGTAAGTGCGAGGCATGATGATCCAGTCTCAATTGACATGGCTACTGATAACTTTGGGCAGTTTTGCGGCGATAATCATCAATCTTGTCGAGAATGTAGGGTAGACCGTGAAACCCCGTGCAAATGCCCTGACCAGGACCACACTCGACCCACAACACACAAGGACAAGAGACGCAGCAAGAGAAGAGGCACCTGGAAGGAGGAGCGAGGAGTCCCTCCGCTAGAGGATGTCATTTACTATCTGGCCAAGCGGCAGCGGAAGCGGCACCACAATGATAAGCAGAAGAGGGTCCGGGACTGGCTGCGGGTCATGGGGGACTTGGAGGGAGGGGATGAGGGGGCAAGAGTTGTTGGTAGAGAGAGGGAGAGACGTCGGTATACTTGTGATAGAGTTGAGAGAAGGGAGCCGAGACGATATGAGATGAGTGGAGGACGGTCTACGGGAGAGGAGGAGGAGCATCACGGACGTCGTCGAAAGCTGAGATTCAGTCACTAAGTAACTGTTATCAATCAATGCCAACCAATTGGTTCAGGAACCAAAAAGCAGGGGAAACCGTCGCTACAGACGGCAAAAGAAAGGGTCTGGCCGGGGATTGAACCCGGGACCTCTCGCA
>SSHR01000294.1:0-41933 GCA_006518225.1 Fusarium neocosmosporiellum | reverse complement strand
GGGGAGGGGAGGGGGGGGGGGGGGGTTCTGTCCTATTCAAACTAGACAGGATGAGGAAAGGTAGAGCGAAACGAACGACGCTAGGGCTCGTAGACTGCACGAGTTAGACAGTCTACAAGAGGGGAGGAGATGATCATGGAGGGATCAAGAGTGGGGAAGATGTTTTTTAGGATAGAATAAATAAGAGAAGTTCATTAGGAGCTAGTTTCTACAGTAAAAAAGTATTAGGTAAAGGTGAAGCTGTAGAGACACATACGTAAGAGTTCAAGAAGTGAACCCCCCATCTACGACGCTGCAATGCTACCCTTGAAACTCCTTCCTTCGAAGCTTCCATTTCGCCCACCCTCCCCTTAACGCCCTTTCTTTGCTTCTTTTTCTTTCGCCTCTCACATGGCAAAAAGAAAGATCTATGACAGACAGGACGTGCGCATGCGCGCGGCGTGGCGAATATCAGCACGTGGCCCTGTCGGATCTTGAAGATCATGACATTTGGCCACCCCTTTGAAGAGAGACGGTGGCAGCTCCGAGGGTGTTGATACGGTCGCCTTCTCTCAACTTGCTACGGTGCCGCTAACTCATATGTACAGAAAGAGTACCTTCGGGATGGGCACAAAAAGCAAGACGCCCAACCTGTCGGCGCGACAGCCCAAGTTCAGACTTCTCCCCCCAAAGTAAAAACGGAGGGTGGGCTTTCGAGAAAGCTGGGGGTTAAGCAACCTAGTGCGATTAATGCCCTGATGAGGTAGTTTACGGCGTTGAGTGGCTTTTTAACGTTTTTGTTTGTGTGTTGGTCGTTGTTGTTCTGGGCGTTTACCGTGTACGGTAGACAGCCGAACGTCCACAGCTGAGCCATTAAACGAAACGGCAGATGCCGTTTCTACTGTAGAGTAGAACCAACGCGGGAAGCGCCATGGCGTTGTCGTCTCTCTTGGTTATCTTCCCACCCCAATGACAAAACGCAAAGTAACGCCGGCGGTAACGAAATGGTCCTGTTGCTGTTGACCTGTTGGTCACTCATTTGGCGGTAACAGTCGGTCTAACACCAACCACAACAACAACACACACCGTTTGTTCGTGTATGCAGACATTCAAATGCAAGAGCCATTTTTTTGGACCATAGACATTTGCTCAAGCAGGATAAAGGGGGAAACGGAGAAATGCGTAAAAAAACTCAGACCGTCAACTGAGCAACTCTGCAGAAACGCTCGGTGCCATGCCATGTGCGTATGTGGAGCACACGGGCATCTTGCGTCTGTCATCTTTTTGCGTTCTTTTCTGTTTCAAGAGACACACACAGCGATGTCGCTTTTTTTGACTTGCATAATCGCGGTGAAAGATTGGGGTACGTACACATGCCCTGGGCTAGAAAACCTAGAAAGAGCCTGGAAGAAAAAAGGGTATGGGAGGTGGGGGGCGTGTGTGAGGTTTTTGCTTTTTGTCCAGTTTGAGGATCGAAGCCAATGCAAGGCGAATCTGCAAGTTAACAACGCGCGAGGATGACATCGGCACGTGTTGTGTGGACTGAGAAGTGTGTGTGTGTGTGAGTTCTTTCGTTGCAGCGCAATAGATTCATCCTGGTTGGACCGTGTGAGTGGGAACAAGAAGGAGAAGAGAGTTGAGAGGAAGGGTCATAGAGTTTGACGCTAGAAGGATTGCTGATGCTTCCATGGGAGAGGAAGAAGCAAAGAGAGAGCGTCATGAAAGCAAAGAGAGAGCGTCATGAAAGCAAAGGGGGGGGACGGGGGACGGCTGAGACATTGATTCAAACTCCGTCAGGAAGAAGAAGAAGAAGAAGATGAAGCAGATCAAGATCAAGAAGGCGGTAGAGAGAAAAAATGGTGATGGTGTGCTCATCAGCGTGGTTTTCCGTCGTCTTGCCCTTTTCGGCCATCGTGAGGATGCAGACACACAGACGCCTTTTTTCACGTCTCTGTATTTGTGTCCTTCTCTCTCTCTCTGTAATTACCAAAGTGGAAGAAAATGTCGGGCAAAGACGGACGAGACGGGGATAGACGGATGAGACGGGGATAGACGGCAACGGTAACAGCCCCCAAGATTCGCCGAATCAGGGGGCGTGAAGTCGGTGATTCCCCGACAGTCGCAAAGACCGGGGTGACTGTATGTCTTTTTTTCCTTCCAGACGCCATCCATCGAGAGAGAGATTTTATTAGACAGAAAAGAACACGGCCCATTTGTCGATCATCGGTTCTGGGCCGACATGCAGTAGCATTAGTTGCAATGACAACGACAACGACAACAACAACCAACGTCAAACACCTCTCTCAGAGAAAGCAAGTCATCGCACCATAGGATTCGAGATGGGGATCTCTCTGGCTGAACAGTTGGGATCATCCCTGGTAAACCGACTATGAGTCCCCCCTCTCCGCTGACCGGGCTCAGAAAGACGTGGCTTACAGGGATTGCCTCTCCAGGGATACCGTCGATCACAGCGCTAGGCAGGGGGAGGGCGACACAGAGAAGCCGCCCGGGGGGTACCCGTTTTTCTGCAGAATCACGGTGAAGAAGGACGATGAGAGTAATATGCATTGAGCGAGCGATTGACAATCTCTCTCCGAAAAGCATGTGAAGTCGTCGTCTGCCGAACCGCCCGGTTGAGCGGCCGATTCATCAACACTTCCCGATGCGTCTGACGCAAGAGCCATCAGGGGTCAGAGGGGAAACGCCTGCAAGTCATTGGCAGCAGGTGCTGAACCTGGCAAAGGGGAAACCAGAAAGTACGGTAGCAAGGCGTGTGGACCGATTGCTTCGGAGAGGGACCCAATAAGGGACTCGGGGCAGGGCTCCAACGACGTAAAAGCCACGAGGCAGTCATGGAGCAGAGGGTCAGTGACAGAAGACACCGAGACGGCAGAGGGAGAGTTGACAAGGTCCTGTTCAGCTCGGGCACAGACAATTGGGTCATGGGGTACTGTACCACAGAAGCCCCCTTCATCTCCATCTGCATGCATGGAAAAGTCCGTGGAAGTATCCATTTCAAGCTCAAGGGCCCTCCCCAAGTACATATCCACTACGTAAAAGCTTGAGATCGAAAATCCTCCACTGGTCGTGATCCGCAAAGAGATGAGGTGCTTCGCCCGGTGAGGCTTGAGAGTGACGGGTGGCTTCAAGCTTGTTCGAGAAGGAAGCCAAGACAGAGTTTCTTCTCTTGCTTCTCCCTCCCTTCTGTCGCCGCCTCCTTTGCCATGTCTATGTCCTTGGGTTGCGCTCACACCCTCGCCATCCTCTCTCCCGGCACGTGGCCAAGCGACGCTTGGCTGCAAGCCACGAGTTTATTACTGCGAGGACACGGAGAAGGGGACTCAAGTACAGGATACAAATGCGAGGCTAGATAGGCATGGCACCTCATAGTTTAGACTTCAGGTCCGTAACATCATGTCTGTCTCTCTCCCACCACCCCCAGCGGCAAGCCATGTGGACGTGACACGCGTGTGTATGTGCCTGTGCGTGAGAAGTGTGTGTGCTCGTGCTGGGGCAGACCCGGCTTGGCCTATTGCTTGCTTGGAGCAAGCTTCTCACTGCACTGCACGGCACGGTGACGGTGACGGTGAGCGTCGAGGTGTGGTCGGTGCCGTGCCCCCTTTGGTTCGGGAAGGTGTAGGCGGTCAAGGGGGAGGGTTCCCGGGTTTGTCTTTCGACGGATTAGGCGCCAGGGCTTCGAGGCTAACAGTTATGCACTTGGAGATCTCTCCTTGGTTGCGAGGGAAGACATGAACTGATGACTTTCCTCCAGGCGCCAACTAGACTTCGACTCGGGCAGAAGCCTCATGCTGGCAATTCAAGATTGGGCAAGCCTTTCCAGGCCAAAGGCATCCATCCGTATCCGAGAGCCCGATCACCAAGACGCCTGCCTGCCTCTTGAGGTCATTACGGGTGGGTTCGTTATGCCCCATTCTGGAGACAGAGCCCACTCTGTCTGTGGCTGAAACCCTCTTCACACCCCATCCTCAACGGGGACGAAGCAAGACAAGCAACGCGAGAACCGCATAGCCGGGAAGCTGGAGAGAGCCTTGTGCAACCTCACTATGCCACCAAGATGTGAGAGCCGGGTCGGCAGGTTGGCCCGCTAGCTAGCGGTTTCACGCCGGGCGCCTCTGCGCCAGCCCAGCCCAGCCCAGCCCGGAGCAGTCCCCGACCAACTGACTGATACCATGCCGGGAAAGTGACAACATCATGTCGGCTCGGGTAAATGATTAGCATCATCGCGGGTCTCTTCCCGGGGCCAGGCCAGGGCGCCCGCGATCCGGGGTTCATCCTGATTGACGCTGAGCTTTTGTGACCTATCACGTCCCTTCGCTCCTCATGGCTTTCAGCGAGACCTCTTGGCGCCGCGACGGACTCGGGCGCGAGGACCAGCAGGCGGGACTCTGGCAGGAGATGTGCAATGCATGGGGAGTGTGAGCTGACTCCGAGCCGCCTCCCCCGGTGTCCCTAGGAACCGGCCTTCGGGAGGTGAGGTGAGAGAGGGTGAGACCGATACAGAGACGATTGACTGAATGAGCCTCGCTGGGTTTCATTCCGTGGCCTCTTCCGTGACCCGACCCTGCCTTGCTAGCTTCGAGTGACACTCTTGTAAAACGTTTGGATCCATGCAGAGAAGCCAGCAAGGTTTGGATCGACCGCCGGAGCCACGCGCTGGGCGGGACGGCGTCCAGATCAATGCCCGTCGGCGATCAAATCAGGGCTGTCCAATACCTCGCCTGGCTGTGCCCGGTGCCGTCATTTGCCCAGAGTGTGTTGTGCATGTCACTTGGCGACCCCTCCGCTTTGGATACTTTGGGTACTTTGGGCTGATTCGGCCGTTTCTCCCTCCGTCGACAGGTGAGCACTTGAGTGCGAATCCGTAGTGGCTTCGGCAAGGACTCCGTTCAGGAAGGAAGAAGCGCAGACAGACACGGCTCGGTAGGGCGCTTCTGGCTTGTGGTGGCGCCTAGGCCACCGTCGTCGCGTTTCCGGGCTCCCAGCCAGAGGTGTGAAATGCAATGCACGTTGCAAAAGGTAGACGAATGGCGGTGATCAGCAATGACTGATACCACCCATGGCTGCCATTCAGCCTGGCCCTTCGTGTCAAGGGTCTTGGCAGACGTGACCCATCAAATTCCATGACACGCCAGGGATCAAGGAGCAAGGGAAGTGTAGGCGGACGTCCCAGGGTATGTACATACATATGTACACATTGAATCAAGGCAAATGAAACCATGGGTTCTTAGTTCCCAAACTAGTCGGTGCCGCGGGAGATCTGGACTTGGTCTAGCTCGTGTCGTATCTGTACCAAGGATCAAGGGGCTGCTTTGACTTGCCGCCGGCTGGGACTCTTCCGGTTTGCCTGTGGCTACTGTGAGGTGCACTCCAGCGTCCAAGAGAAGGTGTGCTGTGTTGTGTTGGTGTTGTTCCTTCGCTTCGCTTCCCTTCACTTCGCGTAGACGTTGATGATGCTGTAGAGTCTTGGCAAACGTAGCCACGTCGTCTGATCTGCGACTTTCGTCGGGCAGAGGGAAACACAATCGACGAGGAATCGTGATTCAAGCATGCGCATATCGTGAATCAACGGATTCATCTCTCTTTGCTTTTTCTGCTGCCATTTTGTTTCGCATTTCGCCGCACATGAACTGGTGGGCCCGGAATCTACGGACCATCCTCCGCGATCTCCGACGGGCGGCTGTCCGTCTCTGTCGGACACGGCGCTGCTGGGCTAGATTTCCGGGTCTATCCCGGCCAAGACCAGGCCAAGGTCACGAACTCCAAGAAAACGATGGCGAAGATGGCCTCACGCTTCGAGACTGTGGTTACACAGACGAGCCTCAGCCGGCTCCCGGTGCAGCGGGACTGGCCCTCTTGGTCCCCTTGGTGATCCGGCTCCTTGGGTAGCCCGTCCCGCCCCAGCTACCATGGCCTTGGGAGCGGAACCTGTTGGTGCGGGATGGATTCACGTAACGGTCGACGGCGGCGGGGACGGTGGGCTCCAGCTCGTTCAGCTGTGATTGTTTGCTCCCTCGCCAAGTCTTTGTGTTCGTCGTGTTGGTCACAAGCTGACCACGCGTGGGTGATGGTCGCTGAGCCAAGCTGATGCGAAGAAAATAGGCGACCGATATGATATCTCACGTTTTGATACTGGAGATGCCCTTGTCAAACTCATGCCAAGCTCATGACAAGTTCCACCCAAGACTCCGGATTATTCCCACCTTCCTCTCCATTAGGCACGTGATCTATCACCTGACTCTCACTCTCACCTTCAACCTTCACCGTCGATTTGCCTCGTTCCACTTTGGCATGATCTCATGACAACTGCAGATGCCATTCTCTTGTCCGCGCAATCCTTCTTTCCCCGCTTCCTCCTGTTATTTTCTTGCTCTTGGTTTGCCTGGCGGAATATCGTCCCGACGAAGCGACAAGCCTGACAGGGGTAATGGAGGCAGCGCTTCTGATAGGCCGACTCGCCGGTTAATCCTCGCTAGAACCGTGACAGCTCCTCTCCCAGCTGCGGCGTCGTGGGGCTTCACCTCCAACTTGACGCTCTTCTGGCATCATGAGACGGGATTCTCTGGGTTGAATTGGCAAATGACTTGCCAGAATTGACGATTACTACAGACCGGCTATGCATCTTCTTCAGGCAGAACTGTCAGCCAAGCGGCTGCGGGGTTGGTATTTAACTAGGTGCTCTTCTCTAGAGAGATTTGAGGGAGGTCATGTCTCGCTCGTGGACCAGATTGCAGGTCCTCAAGAATTGACTGATATTCGTCTCCTGAACCTTTTCTTCCGTGACTGAGACCGTTTTACTGGTGAAAATGGCCGATTTCATCGTTGAGGAGGTCCTCAAGAAGCTCACGCTCGCAGACAAGGTCGCTCTGCTTGCAGGTTTGTGACGCAACACCATGGACAGCAACTCAACTAACTCTCCCCAAGGTGTTGACTTTTGGCACACCAAGGCCCTTCCTGACCATGGAGTTCCCTCCATCCGTGTCTCAGATGGTCCTAATGGCGTGAGAGGAACCAAGTTCTTCAACGGCATCCCCGCAGCATGCTTCCCCTGCGGTACTGGCCTTGGCGCTACATTTAACCAGGAGCTGCTCGAGGAGGCAGGAAAGAAGATGGGGGAAGAGGCCATCTGGAAGAGCGCACATGTCATTCTAGGCCCAACCATCAACATGCAACGCTCCCCTCTCGGCGGACGTGGCTTCGAGTCCATCAGCGAGGACCCTTTCCTCGCAGGTCTTGGAGCTGCTGCCATCGTCAGGGGTATCCAGAGCACAGGTGTTCAGGCTACTGTCAAGCACTTTGTCTGCAACGACCAGGAACACAAGCGCATGAACGTCCAGGCTATCGTCACTGAGCGCGCCCTCCGCGAGATTTATGCCCTTCCCTTCCAGCTTACCGTGCGAGACGCCAAGCCTGGCGCCTTCATGACGGCCTACAACGGCGTGAACGGAGTCTCGTGCAGTGAGAATCCCAAGCTTCTCAATGACCTCCTCCGAAAGGAATGGGGCTGGGAGGGTCTCGTCATGAGCGATTGGTGGGGAACCTATAGCTCCTCCGATGCCGCCAAAGCTGGCCTGGACCTTGAGATGCCTGGCCCTACCCGCTGGCGAGGCGATGTCCTCAACTTTGCTGCCGCCACTGAGAAGGTCTGGGGACATGTCATTGACGACCGTGCCCGAGAAGTGCTCAAGTTTGTGAAGAAGTGCGCCGCTTCTGGTATCCCTGAGAATGGTCCAGAGAAGACGCTCAACACCCCCGAGACAGCGGCTCTTCTGCGCAAGATCGGAAACGAGAGTATCGTCCTTCTCAAGAACGAGAAGAATGTCCTTCCCCTCGCAAAGGACAAGAAGACACTCGTCATTGGTCCCAATGCCAAGGTCGCGACCTATCACGGCGGCGGCTCTGCCTCGCTCGCTGCCTACTACGCCGTCACTCCTTACGATGGCATCACCGAAAAGCTCGGCAGCGCACCAGCCTACACCGTCGGCGCATACACCCACAAGCTGCTGCCCCTTCTGGGAGACCAGACCAAGGGCCCCGACGGCAAGTCTGGCATGAGCTGGAAGGTGTTCAACCAGCCTCCCAGCGTGTCTGCTCGCGAGCCCGTCGAGGAGCTCTGGCTGACCAAGACGGAGATGCACCTTGTCGACTTTTACAACGACAAGGTCGAGGACCTGTGGTACGCCGACCTCGAGGGCACGCTCCAGATCGAAGAGGACGCGACGTATGAGTTTGGCCTCATCGTGTCCGGAACCGCCAAGCTCTATGTGAACGGCGACCTCGTCGTCGACAACGCCACCAAACAGTACCCCGGCGAGGCCTTCTTTGGCACAGCCACCCGTGAGGAGCTCGGCCGCATGGACCTCAAGAAGGGCGAGAAGTATCAAGTCAAGGTCGAGTTTGCCTCGGCGCCTAGCTTCACCCTCAAGTTTGACAACCCCGTCGCCGGCCACGGCTCCCTGCGCGTGGGTGCCTGCAAGGTAATTGACGCCCAGAAGGAGATTGAGCACTCCGTTGCTCTCGCCAAGGAGCATGACCAGGTCATCATCTGCGGTGGTCTGAACGCGGACTGGGAGACTGAGGGCTCCGACCGCGCGAGCATGAAGCTCCCTGGCGTGCTTGACGACCTCATCGCCGCCGTCTCGGCTGCAAACCCCAACACCGCTGTCGTCATGCAGACGGGAACTCCTGAGGAGATGCCCTGGCTCGATGCTGTGCCTGCTGTGATCCAGGCCTGGTACGGCGGCAACGAGACGGGTAACTCGATTGCTGATATCCTCTTTGGAGACGCCAACCCCTCTGGCAGGCTGTCTCTCAGCTTCCCCAAGCGTCTGACCGACGTCCCAGCCTTCCTCAACTTCCGCACCGAGGCCGGCCGGACGCTCTACGGCGAGGACATCTACCTGGGATACCGGTACTACGAGTTTGCCGACCGCGAGGTCAACTTCCCCTTCGGCCACGGCCTCTCCTACACGACCTTTGCCTTCTCAGACCTCACCGTCTCTTCCTCCGAGGGCAAGCTCACAGCAAGCTTCAAGGTCCGCAACACGGGCTCCATCCGCGGCGCCGAAGTCGCGCAGCTGTACGTGAAGCCGCTGCAGGCAGCCAAGGTGAACCGGCCCGTCAAGGAGCTCAAGGGCTTCGCCAAGGTTGAGCTCGACGCGGGCGCCGAGCAGGCGGTGACCATCTCGGAGCTTGAAAAGTACGCGGCCGCTTACTTTGACGAAGAGAAGGACCAGTGGTGCGTCGAGGCTGGCGAGTACGAGGTCATTATCAGTGACAGCAGCGTCGTTGGGGACAAGGCGCTCAAGGGGACGTTCAAGGTTGACGAGACCTACTGGTGGTCTGGCATATGATGAGGCAGCTTTTATGCGTGTTAATGATAAATCCCTGGATAGTTGTGAATTACTTGGTTTGATACATCTCGTCGTTGCTTGGTGCCCAACAAGTAGTCTTGATTGTTACCATCTATAGCTTGTATATCGCTCCTCGTGATGTGACATACTTAAAACGGGTCCTTAAACTCGACCCGTGGCCGAATACACGACTCGGCTGTCTCGGGCTAAGATATATGAAGACCTCTGTGACGATCCTTGCGTTGAGTATTGACTGTCCTCATATGAGGCGTGTCCATGGGCAGTGACATGATAACTGGCTGCTTTGCTGGCGATACCAATGTGTCGGGTTGTGGTCATACGCTCGGTGCTCAGCTTTGCCTAGCTCTGTAAGGTCATCTCGCAATTGTAGGTGAACGAGGGCAGGATGGTAAGGATTCTGGCCATTCCCCTTCGCTGGGGCTTCATTGACCTGGCCATCAGTTTTTTGATACTGCGGCTGATTGATGCCAGGGGTTAATTGGAGCCAAATAATGATGCATAGGGTGATTTCATCTGACTCATGAAATGAATCGCCACTTGTGTGTAGGTTCAGAGCGATATAACCATAGGCTGCCATGAATCTCGGTTGTCAAGCCTTCAGCAAACAACCTGGAGCTTCAAGCAGCCTAGGCTTGAAGCTTGCTGCTAATAGGGCTGTATGGTGTGATCGAAAACCCATGAGTAAAGAAATGCCACGTGCTTGAAGCCTGGTAGTTCACTCTGAGGGGCCCAAAGTTGTCCGTAACTTGAGCCCACTTATGAGGGAAATACCTTGTCATCGGCAAGAAACTGGCCAACACGCCTCTTGCGGCCTTGAGCCCCAACTTCACTCAAGTTGATCTCTTTAGCAGAGCCATTTGAAGCCTCATCAGGCAAAGCATGAACACGACCACCAACTCTGGCCAGCAAGAAGCGCATCCTCTCGAGCTCCTTTTCGACGGGGCCGTTCCGCGTGAGCAGGTTCTCCTGGATACCGGCTCCGTTGTCGGTCGTCTGCAGGGGCTCAACGACGGATTTGAGGCGGTTCAGCCGCGCTACTTGCTCTTTCAGCTGCTTGCGCTGCTCGTTGAGCTCGGATAGCCGGGTGACGGCATCGGCGTAGCGCTTGGCTTCCGTGGGGTAGTCATTGACATCCTTGTCTGAGGGCCAAGTTGACGGGAGAGACTCGATAGCTTTATCGCCGGCTTCATACATGTTAGCATATGAAGATTACAATAGATACAATGAGACTCACTCAGGTCAAGTTCTCTACCAATGCCACCCTCGACATCAGCCACCTCTCCCACCCTTCGCGCAGCATCTTTACTATAAATGTCATCAATCTGCTCAGCAATGTTTCGAGTAGCCTGAGGGGCATAGACGCGACGGCAGTGCTGCTGGATAGTGTGGTTGAGATTGAGCAACGCTTCTTGAAGGACGCGCTCAGGTATAGCTTCACTCGACGCGTCGTTGGCGGCCTGCCATGTGCGAGACGGCGCGAGAGGCTGCGCGAGCAGCGTTGTCTGGTTGACGAGAAAGGATTGCTTCAGCGACGGAATCGTCGGAGCAGATGCACGGCTAGACATGATGAATTTTTATCAAGATGTGTACGTTCCTTTGGTGTGAGGATATCTCGGTCTTGATGCTTGGTGTTGTGGTGATGTTGTTTGTGGAGGTCACATGACCGCACTGAGCAGCATTCTTTCAGGCCTACGCCCCTGTAAAGCTCGCTACAGCGCTCCACCATACAAAACAAATCCCACTATCAACGACATGTCAATTGCCTTCCATACAACGTCAACTTGACTTTTTGCCATCGTGTCCAGCTCTAGCCGGGAAGAATCCTCTTGCTTGTCTCTGATCAAAGACCTGTTTGCATCGCCAAGAGACTCGTCCTGCAGAGGATGCAGTAGCAGCATCAGAGCAAACACCATGGACCGCCAACATAACTCATCGGGCTTGGCCCTGGGGTAGGATTCCGCGATTGCCAACTCGCCGTCTGTGAATGGTCAGCGTGTCCCAAGTCGGTGACTGACTGCTTCGAATAGCCGAACCCTCATGGCCAATGTCTTGTAGACTGACCTGATAGATTGGGTGTAGATCTAGCACGCGTCAGCGAGACATTCAACAGACCATTGAGATCTGTCCAACGATGCCCGACTCCGGAGAATATTGACACTGGTTTGATAGCCTATGCCTGCCAAGTCACACATGGCGGAACGCCTCGAGGCCGGCTCCAAATGGCACATTCCGATTGTCTCGAGCGAGGGGCCTCAATGCCGTGCGACAAGGTCCTTTTCGTAGCCTTGTGGGTAGGTCCCCATGGTTCACCGACTGGGGAGGGGTTCAATTCGTGTGTGCAACAACCTGGCGCTTCAGCCGTTGCCAAACTAGTGCCCTTCAACTCACATCGTCCACCCTTGCAAAGAGGAGGAGCTCATATCTAGTGGATTCATCAAGCGAGGCCCATCGGAAATTGCATGGTTATTTCTGTCACCTACCGACTCTGATAGGTTGGCAGTGGACAACGAGAAGCGAACTGGGCGGAATATCACCGCGCGTCTGCCCTTGCACTTGGAGGAGGCGTTCGCCTACTTGGAGAAACCTGGAGGAGAGTGCACGTGCTATGCGAGTGCGAAGCGAAGTTGCATCTTGGCTGAGCCTGTCACCACCATCAAGAGAGCGAAAAGGTGTGGTGGGGCAATATTCCTCATTCAAGCCCCCCAGGTTATTGTCCAAGGGCTGGCTGGCTGGCTTGCTTGGCTTGTTCAGTTGAAAGGGGGCTTTTCCTATTGGGTTTCCTGCATCAATGAATCCATTATGCTATCGAGTCTTTCCTTTTGTGCATTTTTCGCGGATGCGAATGCGAAACTAGGCGTCATTGACTCGACTTTCTTCTAGACGTTCTTCAACACCGGGAATATCACCAAAGGATTCGTGACTGCGACCTGACATGCATCACATTCAAATGGGGAAGTTGATTCGAAGCTGGCAGTGAAACGGTGCCATTCCTTACACGAGAGCTTTCGAGTTAAAATCAAGGATCCCTTTTGCAGTGGTTGTCAGTTGCAGCCACTTCTCAACACTGCAGCAAACAGCGGACGAGAGAAACCCGGGAGCAGCAACGCCCAGGATGCTATAAAGACATCGCCTTTGTCCTCGGCCGTGAATCACAATCTCTTTGTGGCATCTTCAAAGGGCACGCCTTGGTTTCTCTGTTCTTTGATATCTCGTCTTCCGCTGCTACACAGCATCGTCTCTTTCAACCCGGCCACAAACTTCCCTTGTGTTGCCTGTTACCACATCTCACGGAACCTTGACACCTGTCATGGCTCTCAACGGACCCGGTACCTTTCATCGCACTCGCGAACACGAGGTAGAGGACCGCTCCCAGATCACGCAAAACATCTTGGGCGAATCGTGGAAGAAATGGCCCAACGAAGCCGCTGTAAGTGTCTCCCCCAATTCTTGGAACCTATTCATCCATGTACTGATATTTCTAGTTTGACCATCTTGAAGAACATCGCGGCCCCATCCGCCTCAACCTCAAAGGCTCCATACCCTCGTGGGCCGCTGGTGCACTCTTCCGCACCGGCCCTGGCCAAAGCCGCGTCGAGAACACAATCCGCGGCACGCACTTTATCACACACTGGTTCGACGGCTTTGCCCAGACACACCGCTTCGACATTGTCGTTCCTAATGGCGACGGCGATGTTCAGGTGTGGTACTCTTCCAGGCGTCAGGCCGAGTCTTGGGTCGAGAGCGTAAAGAAGAAGGGATGGCGAGCTGGCATGACGTTTGGGCAAAAGGCAGATCCCTGTGTGGGCATCTTTGCAAAGTTCATGAGCCACTTTGAGCCCAAGCATGGCAACAACAATGTCACCGTCTTGCCCAATGTCCCAGGCTTATCCAACGCCGGGAAGCCCAAGAGTCAGGAGAATGGCCACAGGCATATCAACGGCCAAAACAAGCACAAGGATGATGAGCACCAAAAGAACGGCCACACAAACGGTAACGGGGCCACAGCTCCCGTAATTCCTCTCGGCCATCGTGCGAACCTCTCCAACGTCTTCACCGCAACCGACTTTGCCGGCCTCCGTCGCATCGATCCAACCACCCTCGAACCCCTCGGCCTCGCCATGCAGAGCGCCCTCGACCCTCTCCTCAGCGGGCCCTGCTCATGCGCCCACGCCCAGCGCGACCCCATAACCGGCGACTTCTTCAACTACAACCTCGACTTTGGCCGAATCCCGACCTACCGCGTCTTCCGGGTCGACGCCGCCTCGGGCATGACGGATATCCTCGCCACGGTGACGGACCCGAACGTCCCGCCTGCGTACCTGCACAGTTTCTTCCTGACTGAAAACCATGCCGTCATTTGTATCCCGTCGTCGCACTATGCGTGGAGTGGGCTGAAGATGCTGTGGAAGAGCAACATCCTCGAGTCTATTCTACCATTCGATGAGAGCAAGAAGTGCAAATGGCTTGTTGTTGATCGGCGGCACGGAAAGGGGCTCGTAGCCACCTTTTCGACGCCTGCCGCCTTCTTCTTCCACTCAGTCAACGCTTTCGAGGAGCGTGTCAAGGATGAGAATGGCAAGGAGCACACTGAGCTCTGCTTTGACTTGTCCAAGTACCAAAACATGGACATCATCAAGGGGTTCTACTACGATGTAATCCTCGACCGCAACGACGCCACAAAGAAATACTGGTTCGAGGGAAAGCGATACGAGAATTCGTTTCCCATCTTTACAAGATATCGCTTCAGAATGCCTACAGGGGCACCAGACATGTCATTTTCGGCCACTGCGAAAGAGGACCTCTGCATCCCAACGCCTCACGCTGGCGAGCTCTCAACCATCCATCCTCTCCGTTTGGGAAAGCCCTATCGCTTCGTCTACGGCGCGACTCTGCGTGGCCTCGGCACTATTGTCGATGCGCTGGTCAAGACAGATGTGACTACCAGGGAGGCGCTGATCTGGAGTGGACCAGAGGGACATACACCGGGAGAGCCTGTATTTGTGCCACGGCCTGGGGCAGAGGATGAGGATGATGGTGTAGTTCTGAGTGTGGTTGTTGATGGCGTCACAGAGACTACCTATCTCTTGTGCTTGGATGGTAAGACGATGGAGGAGTTGGGGAGAGCCGAGGCAGACTTTGCCATTGGGATGGGATTTCATGGCGTCCATCTGCCAGTTGCACAGTGAACGGATCACGATTTGAATGATTCGCCTGGTGGAAACAAGCATGTATACTGTCAGCCCTGGATTGGGGGCATGGAAGATGATCTAGCATGGAAGAAGTTTCGGGCGTGGGCGAGTGTATATCAAGGAACCGCCGTATCTTGTGGAAATGTGTCAAGGGAGGGTCTATCTAATCAAAGACAAGAACACAATGCTCGGGAGAGGTCAAGCATCTGGTATTATCCTGAGAATTCGAAGTAATGAAGTATAACGAGGCTGTACATGTCCAAGCCTATCTCTACATCTCATGAAAACACCACCAGATTGATATACAGATTCCCCCATCAAATCTTTCGAACGAGATACGAAAATCCCCACAAACCCTCTCCCATCCTGCCAAACCACCGGAAAACATTCCTTTCACACCTCAAGCCCTACCCCGCGAAATGCAACGTGGTGGCTTTTCCCAATGTGTGGATTATGGCCTGATGTTTGACGCGGACCCCCTGCCCGGATATAATCTACCCCCAAAAGGATTTATTCCCCTAAAGAGGACGTCGATAGATAAGATCTCATGACGCCAGAGAGTTGCATCGCGGACTTGTACCTCCTTTTTTTCTTACATGCCTGTTGTTTGTCCGTTGTTCAAAGATCAATGCACGACACGCATGGTCAGCACATGGCTTCTCCAGGTGGGGTGATTGATAAGGCGCCGCGACTCTGGAATCGCGAGATGCCGACCGGGGAAGGCATCCAGGCCTGCCGATAGGAAAGGTCTCTAGGTCAGGGGGGATGTGACTTCATCAAAGGCTGAGATGGCGATGGTAAACATGAGTTAGGCTGACCTTGTTAAGGGGAGGATGAGCGGTGACGGGGATAGTCTGTCACGACTGAGTCAAAACTCGTGATGTTGGGTCGAGACACGAGATCTATGGGCTATTCACGGTGAGCACGTCAGGCGTCGGTGACCGGAAAACCAGGGATTCGGCACAGCCAAGAAGTCCGCGGACATGAGGCTGAATGTGAGCCATCGTCTCGGTCCTCGGAGATGGCAACCCTCCCCAAACCCGGAGGCGCTCATCTGATAACCAGCTTATCAATCAGCAAACACATCACATGTATCACATGTTGTGGCGACATGCTCTTGTGTTGAAACATTTGACATTTCATGCTCCCGTGGCTAATAGTTACAGTTGGTTCACAACAATTCTCATCTCCCCACTCAACTGCACGCTGTCCCCGTAAAATGCATTCGTCTCAACCCCCCCGGTTCCCCTGTAGAGCCGATCACCCTTGTGTGATTCAAGCAAAAGTAAAAATTTGAACCCCTGACTCCCAAAGTAAAAGTTCCCAAGTGTGCGCGAGGAAAGAAGGAGAGATGAGATGGGGGCCTCCATCTGGTGCAGCCAATGTGCACTGTTCGCCTGGTTGGCAGGTTCCCTCTCCTATGTGTAGTCTCATGCTACTTTTTTTTTCATCCAGCCTCAGTGAGGGTATCATTCCAATAGGTCCCAATCGTAGCAATATGGCGACGATGGCGACATGTGATATATGTTGGGTCGTATGTGCGCGCATGTACGCCTAGGCGGTGGCGGCGGCAGGCTCGGCAGTGGGCATCTTCATGCCGGTGCCGCTGAGGTTGCTGATCTTGGCGTCGGGGTTCTTGGTGTAGTAGTCCGAGATGGCCGACTTGATGGCATCCTCAGCCAGCATGGAGCAGTGGACTATATATCAGAGTCAGTGAGCTGTGAGTGAGATATGCCGCAATTGAGCGACGGCGTGAGTGATATGAGGGTATACATACGCTTGACGGGGGGTAAGCAGAGCTCCTTGGCAATCTCAGTGTTCTTGACCTTGCCAGCCTCATCCAGGCTCATACCGCGGACGAGCTCAGTGAGGTAGCTGCTGGAAGCGATAGCCGAACCGCAGCCGAAGGTCTTGAACTTGACGTCCGAGATCTTCTGGGTCTCGGGGTCGACACGGATCTGAAGCTTCATGACATCGCCGCAGGCGGGGGCGCCGACGAGGCCAGTGCCGACATCGAGGTCCTTCTTGTTCATGGACCCGACATTTCGGGGCCGCGAGTAGTGGTCGAGCACCTTCTCATGGTAGGAGCGAGAGGCGTTGACGGCGACGGCGGGAGCGAGCTGTCGCGCAGGAACGAGGGCAGGGCGGGCGAGGGGAGCAGCGAGAGCAGCTCGCCGCGAGACAGCGCGAAGTCCTCGAGAAAACATTGTGAATATATGAGTGTGTGGGTGAGTGTGTGTGTGGACGGGATATGTGCCGAGATTGACGGAGAGCTGCGCTTGAGCCGACGGAAAGGAGTCGAGGATGCAGCTGCAGGATTGAGGTTTGTCTGTGATTAGGATCGGAGTGAATTCGACGAGTGTCGTTGATATGGTCGGTGCAAGTTGGTGATGCAGGATCCAAGTTTGTCGGGAGGCGAAAGGGCAAAAAGGCGATGACGGAAGGAGGAATTTCAGCTCCTCAGAAGGCGTCCGGCTTTGCTCAAAAAAAGAATGCGGGACTTGCACAGGATGGCGATTTCGGCCAATGCATCGCGGTGGTGTGGGACCCCACTCAGCCAATCACCGAGCTTCGATTGCTCGGCCATTACGTCTTTGCTGGCTCGGTCCTCCTCGGAGAAGAGAGCCAGAGGGAAGGTAACGACCCACATCGCGCTTCCCCTCTCCTCTTTCCTCTCCCAGTTCTTTTACCCATTGAGGAATGGTTTCGCGGCATTGTCAGTCTTTTCCCCATCAAGTTAGGCTTCCAAGGTCTGATTGGAGGGGAAGGGGCAAGTGTGGCCGGGGACCCGGACCCAGCCTGCATCTGATAAGATGGTCTGTGGGAATATTGTGGATGCCATGATTAATAATGACTTGCTAGACGAATCACCGCCCGTCGCAGGATCGGAGCACCGCATCGTTGACCGTTCTCTGGGCACCGCAGAAACCCGCTATTCACCGGTATCTTGCGCCGTGGTCCCCCAACCCTAACGCTGATGATCGGTCGCGGATCTGGCCAAATGGAAGTCGGCGATAGTTAATAGAGACGGTCACGTTCAATGCGCATTGGTCCCGTCCATTCCTCGAGTGTCTGACCAGCAAGCGGCCTCGGTACTCGTTCTCCGAGGAGTTGTGCTCTTCAATAACGGTTACACACCTTTATCAGATAGATAAGCCCTACCTCTACAGATTGATAAGTCGGCATCGATCCCGTCCTCCGTCCGCGGGGGAACGATCATGTCCGCGGGGAACGGAGACACGGCATCGCTCCGGGGCAGGCAGGGGAAGATGCAGACGGCACAAAAACCA
The DNA here is from genome assembly GCA_006518225.1 of Fusarium neocosmosporiellum. Classification (NCBI taxonomy): domain Eukaryota; kingdom Fungi; phylum Ascomycota; class Sordariomycetes; order Hypocreales; family Nectriaceae; genus Fusarium; species Fusarium neocosmosporiellum. Next base: position 24,083 of record SSHR01000294.1, on the reverse strand, counting down.
GGATTTAATGACTCTATTCCAAGACGAGGCTCGATGATTTTTTTTTTTTCTCTCTCTTCCCTGTCCCGAGGTTCAACAGGCATCGTCGGTGGATCTCGGCCGTTCGGCGCAGCGAAATCGCCGGTCGCCCAATTCACGGAGTCGGGGTTACGGCGCCGGACATTCCACGGAAGCAACGGATGATGAGTCAATGGCGATATAATAATTACGTTGTGTGGCCAATGCTCGAATTTACCGAAGGGTGACATCCCTTTCACATGAACAGCAACTGTTGCAAACCTCGACTTTTCCCATCAAAAGGTCGGTAAATACTAGCGTTCGGTCTTGGCTCGCCGGACCCTCGGGGATACCCCCAGATGATGGAATTCGGGGCTATCCTCCGGCCAGCCGGCATTTGTCCTCGAGACAAGCCTTTCCCTGTCCGGATCCATGCAAACGCAGACGGCATCATGCAGTTATCCCTGGAGCTCCCAGTCTGACAGCAGAGGATTTGGAATAGTCTGCAGGTTTGTTTCACTTGACTATTTCCTTCGCCGGGCTATTGCTATTATCAAATGTTCGGCATCGAATCCGTGCCTTGACTAAAACATATCGCTCTTCTCCGCTTGGCGCATCTCAACCCGAACCTTAAAGTCCAGCGGCTTCACGAACCAGTAGTTTTGCGTGTGCCACTCCTCTCGCTGAAGTGATTGATCAAGCCCAAAGTCAAAGTCTCGGACGATTCTGGGGATGAGCTTGGACATTTCAAGCATCGAAACGTGCCGCCCAATGCACGTTCGAGAGCCGAGTCCGAACTGTACGAAGTGTCAGAAGCATCATTAATGTGTCGAGTTGGGACTCTTACAGGCATGTAGTAACGGTTCATCATAGAGAGCCTTGCGCTATCGTCCACTAACCATCGATCGGGGTTGAATGTCTCGGCATCATCACCAAAGACTCGATGATCGCGGTGTGCTACCCAAGTGTTGATGCCAACTGTGGTCTGTAACATCATTAACTCGTTAGTCTCTTCTCATACAGAACCAGATCGTCGCGTTGACTCACGCCTTCCGGAAAGAATCGCCCGGAAATCGTTGCTCCTCCTTCAGGAACCACACGCTCCAGCGGTAGTCCCGTGGCGGGATGCATCCGCAGCGCCTCCTTGATGACTGCTTGAAGATATGGCAGCTGCTGGCTCTCCTTGAATGTTGGCGACTTGGACAAGCCTCCCTTGGCAGTTAGGTCATCAATCTCGTCCCTCAGCTTCTGCAGACAGGCAGGGTGCTTAAGCAGATAGTAGAGGACTGCTGAGAGGCTGATGGCTGTGGTATCAGAGCCTGCAACCATGTTTGATGTGCACCCAGCCAGGACATGAAAAGGTGTAAAGACATCTGGGTCGGCTGCGTGCTTTGCCAGAAACTTGGTGAGAAAGTCTTCCATGGCGACTGCGCTCTCTTCGGCCACGGGCTTAGGAGTGACTTGCGCTTCACGGATTCTCTCGTTAGTGAAGCTCAGCACGTAAGCTCTCCCCGCACCTTTCCCGCCGGCTAGGTAGTTCTTGAGAGGGAATAGATATCGGTGCAGGCTTGGGAAGATGCCAACGAGCGTCGCGTAACCCAAGTGCTCTTCCAACGCACTGATGACACCTCTAATGTCGTCTCCACGATCCAAGAAGCCCAGTCGTTTCGCATAAGTGATCAAGCCAATGACATCAAATGCGTAGCATTGGAACCAGTGCCTCATATCCACAAGCATGTTGGACCTCGACATTTCGGAAAGGCGCTGCGTGAAAAGGTCGGAGCATTCGTCCACAAACGGCTCGTAGTGGACAAGAGCCGACATTGCGTACGTCGCTTGATAGAGCCTTCGGTTCTGGGCATGACGCTTGATTGACTGATCACTAAAGATGCCCCATTGCCCAGGGCTTGCCCATGATGAATACCATGACGACTTGGGGAAGTGGTTACCGAGGCCGTAGATGATCTTGGCAGCTTCTGGGTCGTTGAAGCTGTATCGATCTGGGCCGTAACGAACAATTGTCCCTTGGAATATACTCAGCGTCAAAGGTTAAGGTTATTGGGGCCTGTGTGAGTCTACCGTATTTCTTGTGCAGTTCCACATTTACATCCTGAAAAGACCCTTTCCGGACGTTCCAGAAGTACCAGCCATCGGTGAATCGTGCCAGAAAAGGACCTGGCACAGTCCGAAGCGGGGATCGGAATAACTGAACAAGAAAGCGGGTGAGAAGCGCGACGAAAAGGACGGCAAGCACATATATCGAGATTAAGGACTCCATAGTAGCAATCGAGTTGAAGAGCCAAGACCTGATGGACTAGAGCAGAGTCCCAGTTCGTTATCAAAGATATGATGACGTTCACAACTTGTATCAAAATATTCGGCCCAGTTTACCAATCACGGCCTTGCCGATCTCCTCTGCCGAATGCTTTGGAGGTGGTGATCCGCGGAGTGTCCCTCGGGTTCCTGCGGGGTTGGCTTCAACTTGAGCACAGCACGCGGGGTGTTGCTCAGCATCTGACCAACAGGAACAAAACGATATGAAATGAAAAGGGATTGCTCAATTCTTCAACTGCTCCTTTGCTGTACGACGTTTGCTTGACCCCGCAAAAGTAGTGGCGTTTATTCTACGATAAGCTGGGGAAGTGGGTGAGAATCCGGGGTATTCGGGGCAATTACGGACGAGTGTCCAGACATGAAGATGGCTCATTCAATGAAGTCTTCTTTGCCAACTATCCCATGAGCTGTCATAAGCCTCCGCTCCGTACCTTTCCCCAGTATTAGAGCGCTAACAGATTGAGCTTAGTAACGGCAGAATAATGCCATAGCTCTTATCTGGCATGCCAAAGACTTGACTGACTTGAAGACTCAGTGCTACTTTAAACGGCGTGGCCTAGTATCCTCTCTGAGATATGTCGCCTTGAGTGGTGATCCCATTTTCCAGATTCCAAAAATAAAATATCCATGTTCGTGAAGGACCTCACGATTTTATCTTGGCGATTTTAAAGCAAATAAAGACATATGTGGTAGGGCGGATGGCCATTTGACTTGATGGCCCTCCGTGCCTTAGAAAGCATCACGATGGTAACTTACAGCGCGAGCCCAGTTACTTCTTCTACACCCACTTGCTCGATCCGTGCATCAACTGTAGGGTGCTGGTCCGCCAACACCAAAGAAAGGTTTTTGTGTTATAAGAATAAAGGGAAAATTGTGTTGAAATTAGTCATGATTCCCTCCTTTTGTCGTCCCATCACTGCTCCCTTCTGTTTGTGGCATATCCTGAAGCTGCCTAGGTAGGTGGGCAAATCTACACGGAAGGCAACCACCAAGACTCATCCCGTATTATTTCTTAGAGCAAATAGCCCCTCTTGGCGAGCATGAATCAACCTCGCCACCAAGAAACATGAATACATGATATGATTCCTCAACATGCATTTGGAATCAATTTGAAGATTATGAGCCTCGAAGAGTTGGACACCCTGGAGTGCTGACTTACCCCAGACCAGTCAGGATCAGGCTCCCGCAGCCATGCGTGAGCCGACCGACTGCAGCGAGAAAACCACATGCTTCCAGTTGGAACCCTTTCAGTCCATGTGATACATGACACCTAAAATGCAACCCCTCAAGAGGACATGACCTGTCATGAGCGAATGTTCCAGTACCGTCGTGCATGAAGAGAAAGATCTGGTACGCCACATATGCGCCACAGGCCGATGCAGGATCGTGGCTGAAATGCCCCGCCTTTACTAACACTTCCCCAGGCAGGAACCGAGCTCCAGTGACGTGTGCTACCGCCCATCGCCGAGCTTCCCTCGTGGCTAAGGATTGATTCCATTCAACATCGCCCACTTCACCAAGGACAACTGAAAAAAATTCCTCTTTTCTCCTGTCGCTCTTCTATCCCAAGCTGCAGAGAGAAGAATCAGAGAAGCCTGCCTATCATGGCTTGTCCCCACCTTGAGTCGATCGGTACGTGAGCTCTTGAAAATGACCCCGCCATTTTGATCTGCCGTTGATCGAGGCAGCTCCTTGGCGAGCTTCACGACCAACCCAGAGCTGGGATGAAGGTGACTAACATTGGTTCTAGGGCTCAACCCCCCTACTCCAGTTCAGTCTGTGTATCGCGAAGACTGTACCCAGTGTTTCGACTCGATTGTAAGCCGTCCTACTCGCAGCTTCACGTCGACCCTGTGGTTGGCTTCTCATCTCGTCCAGCACTTGCTCACCTCAGACTCTGGAATAGGATGACCCCGCCGGCCTCGATGTCTGTCTCCAGTGCTTCAACGGCGGCTGCGCTGGCGACCGCATGCACAATAGACTCCACGCTGCCTTGAAAAGCCACCCTCTCGCCCTCAACATCCGCCGAACTCGAAAAGTCGTCGAACGAGATGAGCCACCTGCCAAAATGTCCAAGCTGGCCATCGCTGCCGAGACCGAGGAGGATCGATATGACACTGCCTTGTCCGTCAAGTGTCTCGAATGTAATACCGAGCTCGACCGAACAAGCCCGAAGCTCGCCCCCATGGTTGACAGCATTCTCAAGGCCAACACCTTTTCCCGAAAGGAGGAGGTAAAGGCCTGGGAACAGGAGTTGACCAGCTGCGAGCACATCCTGATGCTTCAGCAGCATCCATCGAGAAAGATTGAGCAGGGTGTCTTGGGTCACTGCTACGCATGTGACTTGAAGGAGAACCTCTGGCTGTGCCTGGAGTGTGGCAACCTGGGATGTGGCCGCAAGCAGATGGGTGGTGTTGATGGAAACTCCCATGCCCTGGCTCACTCGAACGAATCTGGTCACGGAGTCGCTGTAAAGCTCGGGTCCATCACCCCAGAGGGCACAGCAGACATCTACTGTTACAAGTGCGACGACGAGCGTGTCGATGACAACCTAGGCGAACATTTGAACCACTGGGGCATCGTTCTAGCGGAACGCCAAAAGACTGAGAAGAGCTTGACCGAGATGCAAATCGAGCAGAACCTCAAGTGGGACTTTAGCATGACGACCGAGGACGGCAAGGAGCTCGTCCCCCTTTTCGGCCCTAGCCTGACTGGCTTGAAGAACCTGGGAAACAGCTGTTATCTTGCCAGTATTACCCAGTGTCTTTTCGACATGCCCTCATTCCAGGAGAGATATTTCCGACCCAACGATGATCTTCCAATCGTCCCGGATCCCGCAGAAGACCTGGAGACTCAGCTACGAAAGATAGCCGATGGACTCTTGTCTGGAAGATATTCCAAGCCTGATGCCGACGTTGGTGGAGATGGTGTAACCCATCAGAAGGGATTGGCGCCGGCCATGTTCAAGCATCTCATCGGCCGAGGACACGAGGAGTTCTCCACCATGCGACAACAGGATGCGTTTGAGTTGCTGCAGCATCTCTTCAAGCTCATTACTCGATCTCAACACCAAGGTGACCTCAAGGATCCCACACAGCCATTCCGGTTTGCCCTTGAGCAGCGTCTCCAGTGCCTGAGCTGCAAAAAGGTCAGGTATAGCAGCACTGAGCAAGACAACATTTTCATTGATGTTCCTCTGGAAAAGCTCCCCGCCGAGGAGGGCTCAGATGGCCCGGCTACTTACAAGCCCGTTACTCTGAAAGAGTGTCTGGACAACTTTACGGCCACTGAGAAGGTCGAGCTGACCTGCTCTGCTTGTGGAAGCAAGGATGGCTTTGTTAAGCGATCCCTTTTCAAGACTTTCCCTGATACACTGGTTGTCAACGCTCGAAAGATGACGGTGGTCAACTGGGTCCCGATCAAGGTGGATGTGCCAGTCATCGTGCCCGATGAGCCTTTCCCCCTGGATAGTTATCTATCACAGGGACTCCAGCCCGGAGAAGAGCAGCTGCCGGACGAGCCAGAGGCTAAAGCACCAGCCTTTGAACCCGATGCGACAGCGCTGGCACAGCTGGAGGCCATGGGCTTCCCTCGCAACCGATGTGAGCGTGCTCTGCATGCTACAGGAAACTCGGATGCCAACGCTGCCATGGAGTGGCTCTTTGGACATATGGAGGACCCCGATATTGATGCTCCTCTTGATCTCGGTGGACAGTCAGCTGGAGGCGATGCAGCTGACCCTGAAAAGATTGAGATGCTCGGAGCCATGGGCTTTGGCGCTCCTCAGGCCAAGAAGGCACTAAAGGAGACAGGCGGCGACGTCGAGCGAGCTGTTGAGTGGCTCTTCAGCCACCCAGATGACCAGGGAACCTTTGACGACGACGCACCTGCTGAAGGGGCTACATCGGCGTCAAAGGAGCTTGCTGGAAGTGCGACACTACCAGCGACTTTCCAGCTTCGGTCGATTGTGTGCCACAAGGGCACGAGTATCCATGCTGGGTGAGTGGTGACTTCTGCGTACCCCTAGAGAATACTGGCTAACTGTGTCTAGACACTATGTCGCCTTTATCCGCAAGGCGCTAGGTGACGCCAACGTCCCGACCTGGGTGCTCTTCAACGACGAGAAGGTGGTGGAAGCGCACGATGTTGAGGAGATGCGCAAGTTTGCCTATGTGTACTTTTTCAAGCGGGTCTAGTCGTGACATAGGATTACGAGAATTGGATGACGATTCTGACGAGGCGTAAACGGTTTTGCTGATCAGCTGGATGGTTGCATGGAGACGGTGAATGGCGCGTTGGTGATGTGGGTAACAGAGTCAGGATGAGGTTCATGGCATCAAGGCTTGAGGTGACCATATTTGGATAGACCTGTAGAAGCAAGAAAGACAATTCGCGAGGATGGTTGATATTTGCTGTGTGGATTAGACGGCAGAGCATCCTTATTATCTCATATCGTACATCTATCGCCGCTTGAATATTTGTACATAAAGCCATGATGCTCCTCGCGCCTTGTAACGCCATCCAGGTCATTCCCTGGAGTATACCAAAATCCCTTGAGCCAATTGTATCCCCCTCTTAACTCGGGAGCATCCTCCTCATTACTTGGACACATCGTATTTCGTTCCTCCGCTATTCCGTAAAGCGATAGCTCACCAGCGTATCAACGCGATGGTTGGCAGTGTTGAATCCCCTCAGCTGCACCTTCTCGCCGTTCTCAATCTCCTTTGCGTCCGAATCGCCCCACTCGACGGGCACCTCGCTGTCGGCGTCGGCGTAGACGAGTACGTTGAAGGTGCAGTCGCCGTTGAGCTGGGGGAGGAACGTGACGGATGCGGTGATCTGGCGGAAGATCGCGGCGATCTCGGCCTGGATCTCGGGCTCGGTCTTTTCGGCGGCGAGGGGTGTCGTGCCGGCGGAGGCAGAGTTTTCTTGATCGGCGGAGGCCTTGGACTTGGACTTGGACTTTGTGGGCTTGAAGATTTGGACCTGGAGACGGGTTAGATGTGTTGGGGTTAGGGAGGTATGGGTATTGTACGTCGAATTGCCAGCGTTCGACGTGCTCGCCTGTGTCTTTATCTGTGATGACGATGACGAGCTTGGAGATCTTGCCGCCGACCATCCACTTGTCGAGCTGGGACATGATCTTCTTGATGTAGGCCTTTACTTGGTCATCGGCCGAGACTTGTTCGGGTCAGTCCGAGGGGTTCAGACGAGTTATCGGGGAATTTGTACCTAGCATGTTGAGGCCATATTTCTTGACGCTGAGGGGAGTTAGTCTGGAGTAGAGAGCAAGGGGTAGAGGCGTACGTACGCTGTAAAGTCTTCAGCTGGGTAGACACCTCGTTGGAAGCTGCAAGCTTGTTAACAAGAAGAACTGGTGCCGCTGGAAGTTTATGCGCATACAGGATGGTATGAATTGAGTATTGAAACTATTATCAAGCCCCAAAGTTAGTGATGCGCATTGCTGAATGTGACCCTCATGCAGACTTACGAATTCGGCAACCAGTCGGGCGCTGCCCTTGAGGGAGAGCTTGTGGACCTTGGACTTGTCCTTGTCCTTGCTCTTGGACGCCTCCTTTGACGACATTTTTCTGCGTTATAGTAGTATCGACGGCTTTTAGCTGGGCGGTTCTTTTGGTTGACGGCGGCGGCGGGTAGGAGTTTGGAGATGGGCGGTTTTGTTTACTTGCGGTTGCGGGGTGGAAAAGGGACCAGGTGGTCTGTGCGGCGGGGTCCACCGAGCTCACCGAGGTTCACCTTGAAGCAAGAGAGTGAATGTGAACTCGCATCCATTACTGATATGACATTAATTCGTCCTGGCGGAGTAGTATACACTAGGGGGCCACTGAGGTGTTTGCGGCCAGTTATCATAGCCATAGCTATATTCACCACCATAATCATACCCGTCATAGTACTGTCCAATGTCCATCGGATCATTGCTGCTCTCTGCAACAGAAGTCGACCATGAATCATCCCAATCCTGTTCTTGGTTCCTGTCGCGGATAACCCACAAGGCCCAAGATCTTAGAAATAGCCCGATACTGAGAAAGAAGGGGATCAATTGCGCCAACGTCTCGAATTCACTGACGTTGTCGATATGATTCCAATATATGGGGAGCTCGATGGCGAGAACCAAAAGGGTAAAGACAACAAGGCCCGATACTATTCGAAGAATCCGAAGACGCTTGATATGTTTTCTTCTAGAGACGGTTAGTAGGGCTAACTCTCCAGTATGAATGCCCTCACCTGATCCTACGTAGAGCCGTGGTCGACGGGTTCGGGACATCGCAGCATGAACCCAGAAAGATGAATCCCGCAAGCATGGTAAGGATCCCAATGTAGAAGATAGCACTTGCAATTGTATAGCCCCTATTCTCCAAGTCGATTTTTCCCAACACAAACACAACTTCCCAACAGTCACGATCCAGCCGCGGCAGAAATGTTGTATAGTACCATGCGCCCATGGCTGTGTTGCCCGCCAGGATCGTCAGCGTCATTAAATTGTAAAACACCCCATGGTCCTCTTTTGACAGGAAGAACGGGTCTAGATGAGGCTGGCACCTTGTGAGCAGCTGCCAGGTGCGCAAGGGTAGGAGAAATAGGAAGAAGCCCATGGCGAAGAGGAGGAGGAAGTAGACGTCGAGAGGATAGAGTTTCCCCTGGGCCGCGCCAATTATGAGGGCTGTCAGTGCCGCAGCAGAAGAGAATACGCTGACGAAGCGCATGTCTGTGAGGTGTTCTTCCGAGAGGAACTCGATTATGAGGGAGCCGAGCCATTGGATATAGAATGCAGTGCGGATGCCAACGCCATATAGATCTGGCCGGCCTGGAAGTAAGCAGAGACTTGAACTATTCTCATCCATGGGATATAAAGAGTAGCTGTATCAATTTGAGACAAAGAACACAGGCCAGGGCGCAGATCTCCGGCACGGGCTGGGGTCTGGTATACACTTGTATGCCATCTTCCGCATCGGCGACATATTGCGAGCTCTCGAACACTTTGATATCATGCAGAGCGCAAGATAGACATGCGCATGGCAGCTTCCACGACTGACGGGCCGATGCGATTCAGAGGCGGTCCGACGCCAAATGCCAATAGAGCGCTTGCTCGCGAGAGGAGTACATGAACAACTGCAGCGCCATCACTTGGTGGGGCCAGATTCTCCAGAACCAAGCTTCCTTGGTTGAGGTGGATGAAGGCCTAGAACCTTGAGTCTTGATACTGACAATCCCCTTAACAAAGCGGGCGAAGGTCTGCCGTTCTCAGAGTTGACGTTCCAGCGGGAAGATGCATTCACGGAGAGGGCTTGTGACAGCTCCCTAGGTATGACACCATGCCATTCTCGGGTGCCGACTGAAGTGACAGATACGGGGCATTGTTACGCACTCGAGAGCCCCAGAGTTGCGGATTCTCGTCGTTGAAGTTGTAGGTTCCTAGACTCAAGACACAACAGGGCACACGTGTCGCGGAGTGCGTGAACTGTGAACCCAAACCGGTCGCGTCGTGGGGTACGGTGAGCGCAGAGCAAGGCAACCGAGGTAGCATCAATGAGGACAGGCAAGTCTTTGCTTGGGCAAGTGAATAATGTCTGGCTATTCTTATCAACATCCAAGTCTGGCATTCCGGTAAAGGAAGACGGCACGGACGTACGTACCGCTCCGATCGGCGGTGGAAAGTGGGCCCAGATAACGGCTCGCTTATCGATAAGAAACTTTTTTTCTGCCGCTCCAAGAACAATCCCACGCAGTTTTTCGCGGCGCATCCTTCTCTGCGACAACTCGACCGCCTTTCAATAGATTCCTCCTCCACCCAAGGAATCCCCCCCTCTCCAACAATGGCTGCAACAAAGCATCTCCTCGCCGAGAGCGAGGAAACCGGCGTCGACCGCCCCTTCAAGAAGACCAAGAAGACCAAGATCGCCGACGCCGACGAGAAGGCCCGCTTGAAGAAGGAAAAGAAGGAGCGCAAGGAGAAGAAGAGGGAGAAGAAGCGCAAGGCCGAGGAGGCTGCCGAGGCTAGCGCTGAGAAGGTTGACGACTCTGAGGCTGAGCGCGCTGCTGAGAAGGAGCGCAAGAAGGCCAAGAAGGAGAAGAAGAAGAAGGAGAAGAAGCTCAAGGCTGCTGAGGCCGAGGCTGAGGAGTCTGCTGAGCAGAATGGCGATGTCTCTGAGGAAGCGCCCAAGGAGAAGAAGTCTAAGAAGGACAAGAAGAAGTCCAAGTCTTCTTCTGTGCCGAATGGCGACGCCCCCGTCAAGGGCGCCTACTCCCAGACCCTCAGCCTCTCCAACGTTCCCCAAGCCGACATCGACAACTTCCTCTCCACCAACCAGATCGTCATCACCGACCCCAAGTCCGAAACCATTTCCCTCCGACCTGTCCTGGAGTTCCACCACCTCCCCGCCACGAACCTCCTTGAGAAGAAGCCTTCGCCTTTCGCCAACTACAAGACTCCCACCCCCATCCAGGCCGCCTCATGGCCCTTCACTCTGTCTGCCCGTGACGTGATAGGAGTCGCCGAGACGGGTTCCGGCAAGACGATGGCATTTGCGCTGCCCTGTGTTGAGGCTGTTTCGGCAATTAGCGGAAAGGGCACCAAGGCGGTTGTGGTCTCGCCCACGCGAGAGCTTGCGATGCAGACCCATACCCAGATGGCTCAGGTCGCTGCTCTGAATGGTCTCAAGTGCGTGTGTCTCTTTGGAGGCGCTTCCAAGGATGACCAGCGTGCGCAGCTCCGCCGTGGCGCCGACATCATTGTCGCTACTCCCGGCCGTCTCAAGGACTTCATGTCTGATGACACCGTGGATCTTAGCCAAGCGGGCTTTGTCGTTCTCGATGAGGCTGACCGCATGCTCGACAAGGGTTTCGAGGAGGACATTAAGCAGATTCTGGGCAGCTGCCCCCCTCGTGAGCAGCGCCAGACGCTCATGTTCACTGCGACATGGCCCCAGTCGGTGCAGTCCCTTGCTTCATCCTTCATGGTCAGCCCCGTCAAGATCACCATTGGATCCAGCGGCAAGGAGACGGCAGGTGGAGCTGTCGAATTGCAGGCCAACTCACGAATCTCACAAAGTGTTGAGGTTCTTGAGCCCAGAGAGAAGGAGTTCAGGCTGCTGCAGCTCCTCAAGGAGCACCAGCAGGGCAAGCAGAAGAACGACCGTATCCTGGTGTTCTGTCTGTACAAGAAGGAGGCTACCCGTGTGGAGAACTTCTTGAGCCGCAAGGGCGTCCGTGTTTGTGGCATTCACGGTGACCTGCGACAGGAGCAGCGGACAAAGAGTCTCGAGGCGTTCAAGTCGGGAGTTACCCCTGTCCTTGTTGCTACCGATGTTGCGGCTCGAGGTCTGGATATCCCCGAGGTGAAGCTGGTTATCAATGTTACAGTATGTTTTCTTTTTACATGTCCGCCAGCGGTTCTAACAGTTCCTAGTTCCCCTTGACCATCGAAGATTATGTCCACCGTATTGGACGAACTGGCCGAGCTGGCAAGACTGGCTCGGCCATCACCTTCTTCACAGTGGAGGACAAGTCGCACTCTGGCTCGTAAGTACATGTGCTCTCGTGAGAACCGACCAGTCACTTACACTCTACAGCCTTGTCAACATCCTCCGAGGTGCCAACCAACCTGTGCCTGAGGACCTGCTCAAGTTCGGAACCACCGTCAAGAAGAAGGCCCACGACATGTACGGTGCCTTCTTCAAGGACGTCGACATGAACCAAAAGGCCACCAAGATCACGTTTGATTAAGTATATTTACGAAGCACTATCGTTTGGCGGCCTTGCGACCACGGATAGAGTGCAGACACTCGAGGATAAAACGGCGCTCAAAGAACAAACTGCGATGATTAGATGTGTCCAAAAAAGTGTTTTTGTCTGGATTGTAGACCTACATGAGGAGCAATAATGGGATGGCCGAGGCGGCGACCTTGACGAGAGATTTGATGGGTTGGTCCTCTGCGCTGTCGAGGACCTTGAGTTGCTTGAGAAGTATAGCTGTGGCAAGGGAGAAGGTCACTGAACCCTCCGGGAGCAATGTCTTGATTTCGAAATCGACACCGTGTTTCTTGAAGAATCGCTTGATGAATGCGCCGCTCCAGACGATGCGGCATGCCATGTTGATGATGTTGGCCAGCACGAGGCCGATGGCACCAAGAGGGAATACCCACATGAAGAGGAACGCCGAGGCGGCAAAGGCCACAGAGAATGCGCCCATCCAACCAGACTGCTGGTGAACTTCTGCTTCTGTGGCGACGGAGGCCACAAATGACTCTGTGAGGCCGTTGAGGGCAAGGAAGGGGATGTAGAAGCAGTATGCTGCGAGCACGTCGCCAGCCCCTGAACTGATCCATCGCTTGCCGGCCACGATGGCGAGGAGAGGAGGAGTGGCGAAGGGTCCGATGTTGATGATTATGGATGAGAGGAGGATGTAGAGACGGAGAAGAGTCCGTAGGATCTGCTTCGCTTCATTCACAGCTGGTGAGGGCTTTGTAGATTGCTTTTCCCCTTCTCCAGCGGGTGGGCTTGCTGCAGGAGACGACAAGAGGCGGGAAAAGTAACTACGACTGCTTTCCTCTACTGGCTGAAAGAGTAGACGTGCCAGAAGACCACCGTAGTTGTTGGCGAGGGCATACGCGCCTTGGACCTCGGCGGTGGCGAGCAGGGAGACGAGGAACGTGTCGCCTTGTGTTAGAAGATGCTTCACCACGCTCTGAGCCATCATGCTCCCAGCAAGACTCATAGTTTGCCGGTCAAAGTAGGACCCCCAGAAGCGGTCATCCTTGGTTGAAACAGCCTTGGGGAGGATGGAGAAATCGATGGTAGAAGCGAGTTGATATCCAGAGATGAGGTAGACGAGGAGAAGAGATGCGCCATAAGTCATCTGGCCAAGGGCAAAGGGGAGAACCCCAATATCTTTTTGTTGCTTCGATGCCCAGACTGCAGAACCAAAAACAACAATGCATCGTAGAAATGTGGCGATGGACTCTGCGGCTGCCCGCGTGCCAAACTGGAGACGCATCTGCATGAGGACAAAGCAAGGTTCCGAGAGCAGCTCAACCATTGCGGCCAGACCGTAGAGATACAGCGACTCGACGAGATACGGCGTCGAAACAGCCGCACCGCTAGGAAATGCGAGATACATCCATCCCAGGACGAGACTGACGACGCTTCCCAGGGCAATGGCGAGATATCCGAGGTTCACAACAGCTTGACTCTCCACCCTTGCTGCGTCGCTGCCTTTCGTGGTGCTTCCCACTGTGCCCTGCCGTTGAATAGCCACGCGGAGACTCTCACGGGCGAAAAAGAGGACAGAGAGGTAGTAGACCTCGAGCTGCGTGGAGAGGCCCAGGAGTGGCGCGGTGAGGTACCGGAGGAGGAGCTGGTTGGCGACAAAGGTGATGAGGCGCGATGCGAGCTGGAGGATGATGAGGAGGGATGCGCCCTTGAGCATGGAGGCGCTCTGAAGGGGAGAGCCCCCGTCTTGGGGCTTTGGAGGTGATGGCATATTGCGCCTGGGGGTGAGAGGTGGCCGTGATGAGTTTAGTCGAGGTTTCCAGGGTTGATATGCTGGTTCTTAACACGTGGAGGGGCGCGATGTCTGCGGCTTGGTGTTTTGGGGCGTCAGCGGGTAACCGCTAATTTACAGTGCTTCTCCTGCTAATTTTTAGCGGGTTGCCGTGTCCGGCTGGTCCATGTTCAACCTCAACCATGATGGAAATAATTCATAGATATTATCTTATGGCCTCTAGGTTTGACTGAGATGAGATGGTTCTGTCGTGTGTAATTTTAAGATAATTAAAGCATCCATGAGCCGTAAACCAAGTGACATGAGTCTGTCATAGTAATCCAGCCGGGTTAAATAGGTAATTGTTGGGTTACACGATGCCTTTGTGCTTCACCTGGTCAGCCATCGCCCGTGCGATCCATGTTTACCGTCTTTTGCCTACGGGACTTTCGTCGCTTGAATTCTAATTATGTTGCAATCACCACTAGGCAGAGAGGTTCATCAGCTCCAGCTCCAGCAGACTATCGCGTGTGGCTTACGCCATGCATTGAGGCTCAACGTTCGCCAGGGTAGGCGACCTATTTCCTGGCCTTGTCTACAAGGATACCTGCATTTTTATTGACTTCCACCTTGCTTGAGAAACAATCCTCAATCGCATGCTTCTCTTCGTATGATAATACTGTATCTGACGACGAGGCATATAAGTTAGGAGTCACCTGACAAAGCTCATCAGATTACCAAGAACAACGGATACCTAGTCAAAGCCTCTCTCGCTTCTGGTCAAGCGTGGTTGCTGTTGGGAGACGTCAGACTGAAGGATCGGCGGTCTAAGCCATGATTTCCGTTCTCGGGGGCGGAAACCCCCATAAATAGCACTTGACAACGCCGCGGGAGCCATTGAATCGCCTAATGAATTGGGGGGAATTGGTACTTTATCAAGTCTCATTTGCCCTCGTGACGTATTGATCTAGATTATCTAGACGCGTTGATGGCTGTCGAATAAAAAAGGACCCTTCAAGTTATGGGATTCCAAGCTGACGACGTGAGATGAACATGGATCGTCGGTGGATGTCAGCGGCGATCCACCCTCTCGGGAACGATGGGCAATCTTTTTACAAATGGAAATGGTCAGCGAGGATGAAGCAGATGGTCTCTTATTGTTTTGAATATCCCGGCTAAGGTTTGTGCGGTGTAACACGGGCTGAAACTCATCGTCATGAACCCATGATTGAGATCGGCATAATGTCGACTTGACTTTGAGAACTTCTTTCCGTTGATGCTGTCTATTGGAATGAGCTTGACCCTAGACTAGAGGCGAACAATTGTCTATTTTTATATATCTCCCCATTCGCCTCTCGTCACGGACCTCAGCCTCTCTTTGTCGACCATCAAACCCGCACATGGAACTCAGCCTTACATGTCCCCCATGGTCTCAAACCCCTGTCCAGGTCCCTGTCATTTCCATTCCTGGGCATATTTACTCAGCAAATCCTTCTTCCGCTCCAGAACTTGATTCGTTGATGTGTACGGCGAAAGCGGGCTTGTCGAGTTCCCTTGCAGTAAAGACCAAGAGCTTGGGGCAACTTCCCAAGACATTGTGTTTCTGTTTTCCTCATCCGTCGTCTTTTCTTCCCACTCCATCTTTGTTCCGATTCCTTTGAGTTGCGCGGTCCCCCTTGCTTGCGCCACACTCTGGCAAACTGAATTGAGCGAGCCATCGAATCCCTGCGATTCCCACACCATCGCAAAGAAAGTCTGACATGGGGCCAACGCCTCAGCTTCGACTCGACTCGTCTGGCGAAACTTGATGTGTGTTTGTAACAAAGAGGGCCTACTCTCTCTCTCACAATGGCCGATCCCTCAAGGCCTCTCACCTCCTCAGAAGACTCCCTATCGCTGTCGTCAGCTCCGAGGAGGGTGGCGTCCCCGAGACAGGTGGCTTTGAATCTGTTTCGCGGCAACGGTGGATATCAGCGCATGCCTTCCGGCGGTGACCACGAGATGGTCGATCTCGACGATTCCGGCCCCTCGTCTTACGCATCCGGACTCGGCATCTCAATGAGACCGGGCCCCGGTGTTCCGCCTCCGGCTTCGAGAGCGAGTCCGCCAGAGACACCCCGTTCGTTCCACGGTCTTCTTGGTTCAACTTCAACAGTCGCTTCACCAAATTATCCCCCAGAACCATATCTCAGCCCCAATATGGCGAGGACGAGAAATCAACAGGGCACGCCGGAGCCATTTTCAGAGATTTGGACTCCGGCTGTGCCTCACCCAACTTCATCACCAAGTGGGAATCCGACAGAGGAATCTCATAATCTCAAGGACTCACCTAATACCCAGGCTCGTGGGTTTAGTTCACCGTCTTCGAACCTGGATGGGCAAAGTACGCCGACTATTGTAGGACCGAGGGGAGAGGCGATAGATGACGACTTTGACGATGATACGTTTTATAAGAAATTCGGTAAGAGAGATTCAAGTGTTGTGCTCGCACAAAGCTCACCTAAATAGGCGAACCTCCGAGCCACTGCTCCTCCGACCAGGACATTCACCAAAGCAGAACAAGATGGCTCTCCATTACGATCTACGTTCTTTCTCTCTACTCTACCGTTATGAGCGGTATCTGGCTCGTCACAGCTATTGTACAGCCCCGATGGGGTCACGGCATCTCGTCAAAACACGGCCTTGTGCCCTCGACAGCGACGACAGTTGCCGCGCTTCTCGCAAAAACGATTGAAATGTCTTTTGTGACAGTTTTTGTCTCCTGCCTCGGTCAAGTCCTCACGCGAAGGGCGTTTATCCGCAAGGCTCAAGGAATGACACTCGCAGAAATGACGATGCGAAACTGGGTCATTCAACCAGGCTCTCTCATCACTCACTTTGAAACCCTCCCATCTTCATCAATGACCATCCTCGGCATGCTCTCTCTTACGGCCACGTTTGCGGCGGCCTTCTACACCACCGCTTCTGACGCCATGGTCTCCCCTAAGCTCAAGTCCGGAGGCTGGGAGAGCAAGGAGCTATCAGGCTATGTGCGCGCGTCGTATGCCAACGCGCAGTACGTCTCGCATGACTGCCCCTACCTCTTCGACATTGACAAGACCGACATCCATGCGGCCGAGTCTTGTATGAATGTGCAGTTCTCGGGCCAGTCGTACCGCAACCTCTTGAACTTTATGAGCACATGGACAAACATCAACCAGAACAGTACCAGCGTTGGCGACGATCTATCGAGGCGACCGACGGGGACGACGCTGCTCTTTGACAATACCACCATGATGTCGACCTGGATCGAGAGGGAGCACAGCAACGTGACGGCGCAGTATGAGGAGACAGGGCGAATCATTAATAATGTCACACTCGCTCTGCCGCACCCTGGCGTCTACGGCGCCGCGACCCTGCCGAAGAATGGCATCCTTCAACCCGATGATCTTGCTGGGGTTGGAGAGTACGCCGTTCGCGCCGGAGTGGTCTCACCGTCTGTCAACGTTCTGTGTGTCGATGCGGACAAGAAGGAGCTCGCCCCGCTGGTATACACGGAATGGCCCAACGCTCTGGTCAACAGGACAGATGTGGGTGATCAAGTTACGGGGTGGGATGGCTGGGCTGGCGAGGTGCCTCAACCGACCAAGAAGGGAGGAAAGCCCGAATATCTCAACCGAACGGACCTTGACGACATCTTCAGATGGGGGCCAAAATACGAGCGAAGGCCTCCAGTGTTCCAACTCGTATGTTTTTGTATAACTCTGCACAGCACCTATCAATTGGCTAACAGCTGCAGTACCCCTCTGACTATAACCTTCTCAGCAACGCAACCGTTTTCGATGCTGACGCCATCTACATGCTGGGCAAGTCGGCCGGGAACAAGAACTACACGCTCTGCCAGTTGCGCTCTTGGGTCTCTCCCAACTGTTCGACACAATTCAACATCTCTGGCACAGCTGGAGCCAACATGAAGGCGCACTGCGAGGATAACGAAGACGAGAATGCTTATCGTCGGTCATTCCCACCCGACCAGGGGTGGTCTCCGCCTTCGTTGGACTGGAAGGTAAGTTTCACTTGGTGTGAGGCATGCAAGATGCTGACAGAAACAGTGGCTCGCTGATCAATGGCGATTATCCATGGACCTCAACGGCGGGGCCGTTAACAACAACGCTTCCAACGCCCGTATCTTGACCCAGCTTGCCCTCCATGAACCCAAGCTTCCATCGGGTTTACCCTCAATGGCTGAAGCTGTCGCCGTCTACTCAAGCGCCCTCATCATGATCAGCGCCATCGATACCCCCTTCCGACACTACTGGGACTACAAAGCGCCCAACAACTGGGTCGAGAACGGCCCTGGGTTCCTGCAGACGTTCAACGCATCGCTCATCACGCAACAGTACACGTCAGGCCATACAAACGACTGGCAAAACATCTTTTACGTAGTCCTCGTGCTCGTCTTCGCCATCAACCTCTTCTGCCTGTTCTACTTCATCATGAGGTCTGGCCTGGTGACCGACTTTACCGAGCCGCAGAACATGTTCTCTCTAGCCGTCAACAGCCCGCCGAGCTATGCGCTCAACGGCAGCTGTGGAGGAGGGCCTGAGAAGAGGCATTTAGTGGTGCCGTGGAAGGTGGCGTTTGCTCCAAGTGCGAACCACTACTTCTTTCAGGATACGGCAGGTGGTAAGGAGCCATCGCAAGGGCTGAGCACGGCGAGGGAGTATGGTCAGCCGAGGGCGAGCAGTTACAAGAGACTGAGTTCCAGTAAGGGATGGCTATAGGAGTTTATTTGGGAAGCATAGTTAGGCGTTTGGGTGTTTGAACATGGTGTTGATGGGTATGGGTCCAAGGTAGTCGTTGTCCGTAGCTCTCCTCACGGAAGGTGCCCCTGGCCATGAATGATGACCACTTCCTCAAAAGATCAACTCTTGTTGCCCTCTTATTACTGAGCTCCTCTCCTCTTCCATCTCTTCAACTTGACTCTTCCATCAACCCAACATCTTCATCTCTTCAACTTGATTGCTCCATCAGCTCAACAATAACCCAACATTTTCTTTCCATCACCAGAATCACAACATCATCATACATCATGTCCGAGGTCCAAGGTTTCCCTCCGTCCGCGAGCGACTACGTCCTGTCCGAGGACATGTTCATTCCCGACATCCAAAAGGCAACCGACCCCAAAGACCGCGCCAGGCGTCAACGGGCGGTGCGAAAAGTCGTCCAGGCTTTCAACAGGGCCAAGTGCAGCCTGTCACTCTGGAGCCTTTCGATGCTGTGGAACTACCTCCGGACAACAGACTGGGTCTGCGGCGAGAGAGATGTTTCGAAACACCCCGACGGGAGACTCTTGCTTGAGCAGGATGCGTCGTCTAGGTGGCCCATGGCTTGGTACGGTCGCCTCTTTGTCATTCAAGCCACCTGCCACAGAACGGATCAGCTCCAAAGCATTCACAGGGAACATGCCCGCCACTGGGGCTGCGTGTACCACGAGGACAGGCCGTTCTACCCTGACCTCTACCCTGACACCGACAGAAATAGTCGCTGCCCTGGTTTTTCTGAGGGCTCTGTCGCCCCGTCTATGGGGACTCAGGACTCTGTCTACCACTCTAAGGAAATCAACCGGGGTAGAAGTCCGTTTCGCCCCAAGACTGAGTCCCCATGCCCTACTCTGGCCGACTACGACATCATAGACCCTCTCCATCTTGAAGAGGCTATGCCTGCTCCTGCTGTCAACCAACCAACACGACCTACTCGGACCAACTCTGAGATCTCACGTCCTGGCCAGGCCGATCTGACTATGCCTCCTCTCATCAATCAACCAACAGAACTAGCTCACACAAGCCCCGGGGCCACTCCACGCCCTAGCCACGCCGGCCCAGCCTTGCCTTCTTCTCTCCTCAACCAACCGGCAGATCCTGTTCACACCAGCGATGGGGCTATAGATCATGATCCCGTCGACCGCCTTCTCACCATATTTCCAGACCTCTCTATGCCAACCTCTCGCCGCGCCAACCAGCCAACTCGATCTGCTCGCACAGGCCCTGAGGTCTCACGCCCTGCTCAGGCTGATCCGACTATGCCTCCTCCAAGGAGCCAAACAGCAGATCCTGCTCGCACCAGCTCCAAGGCCATCCCACACCTTGGCTACGCCGGCATATCCTTGCCTTCTCCCACTCTCCGCAGCCGACTAATGCATTTTCTTGCTACTGGGGAGGCCATAGATCTTGACGACGAGCTTCTCACTACGTTCCCAGGCCTATTTACGCCAGCCTCTCGCCGCGCCAACCAGCCAACTCGATCTGCTCGCACAGGCCCTGAGGTCTCACGCCCTGCTCAGGCTGATCCGACTATGCCTCCAAGGAGCCAAGCAGCAGATCCTGCTCGCATCAGCTCCGAGGTCACTCCACGTCCTGGCCACGTCGGCCCAGCTTTGCCTCCCACTCTCCTCAACCGACCAGCAGGTTTTCCTCGTACTGAGAAGGCCATGGATCTTGCCGACGAGTTTCGCACTGTGTTCCCAAGCATGTCTCTGCCAGCCCCTCGCCTTGTCGACCAGCCTATACATGTTCGTGGTCCTCCCAGCCTAGTTACAAACCCTCCCAGCCTGCGAGCATGTTCTCCTCGCTTCGGCGACCTGCCCCAAATACCTGGCCGTGATCCTAAGCCTGTCGGTTCAGTCCTGGATGTGCAATCATGCATCATCCAGGCCACACAAGCTGCACAACAGGCAATAGACCTTTCCCAAAGGGCACTGCATCATGTCCGGAGGTTGGAAGCCTTTTCGAGCAACATGTCGAACTATATCCAACAGTCGAAGCACCATGCCCAACAGTCAGGAAACTACATGGATGCGTCTACTTTCGCTATTGGGGGGGTAGAGCAAGAGATCCGCGGATCAAAAGCCAACACCGAGGCGGCCATGACCACAGCGAACCGGGCCTTGGGTCTCGTCGAGAGACTGCGCCAATATCTTGTAACTGAAACATGAGAATGAGGCGATGTGAATGGGTATGGATCACAATCTGGAACATCTCGGTGCATCCGAGGCTCAAGTTACTTGGGGTGGAAGCAAGTCTCTGTAAAGCGTGTATTATCAGTAGCGATTTGAGTTAGGAGAGTAGCAATAATGTCATGTTAGCCATGGGCCAGCGCCCATTCCATTCAGTCTTGTGAGCTCTTAGCCGTCAGCCTCGGTGACCCCTCTCCCTTTGAACCGTTGCCATAGATTCCATGTCAGCCATCAAATGCGCCTAGTAGCGCCG
The DNA here is from genome assembly GCA_006518225.1 of Fusarium neocosmosporiellum. NCBI lineage: Eukaryota > Fungi > Ascomycota > Sordariomycetes > Hypocreales > Nectriaceae > Fusarium > Fusarium neocosmosporiellum. Next base: position 3,005 of record SSHR01000294.1, on the reverse strand, counting down.
GCTCGTGTCCAACATGGCTGAACTCGTCGAGGTGCTCTCAAGCAGTTCCCTGGGTTGCTTGGCAGGGCTGGGCGTGGGCCTGCTTTGTGTTGACGCCGTCGGGTCTGGCTGCTCCTTGGACAATACGGGGCGGATTCATGGCGTCGATGCGGCGGACCTCTTGTTTGATTCCAATCTCGTTCTCTTGCGGCGAAGGTGGTTTGGCGACTTGGCCAGTTGGGTTCTGGACTAACTTTGAAGGTTGTTTGCCGTCGGGAGCACCTGCGCCTCCAGCGGGTCTCAGTGGAAGGTGACCTCGATCATGTCGTGGAGCCTCGCCCAGGGCATGAGTGTTGCGAGGCATGGCTGACTGGCTCCCGCCTCCAGACTTGACGGGGGTCTTGCCGAGGAAGAGCAGATACTCCCTGTTGGGATCATCGATCTTGGGGTACGTGAGCTTGTCCATGTTGAAGAGGACACCCCAGTGAGCCGAGAACTCGTAGAGAAGTTTGACAACCCAATCTTCAGGTCCCCAGATGGCATGAACGACAAACAGGTGGGGATAGTACAGCCTCCCGTGTCCGCGGGTAGGTATCTTGCCCTTGAGGCTGCGGAACAAGGCGTAGTTGGAAGGGCTGCGAGCGCTTCTGATCCACTCGCCGCGGCGGAGGTAGGTGTAGAGCTCGTTGCGGGTCGAGGGGGACATGGACGCCTTGATTTTCTCGTAGGCTCTGAGGACCTTCTTGACGCATTCGCGGCGCCATTGCTGGGCGCTGCGTCGTGGAGCGAACATGCCGATCTTGGATTCGAAGAACTTTGTGGTGAGTGGTTCCTCGACAGTGGAGGGGGTGTTTTCCTGTGTCATTGTGGGCAATGGCTGGCTTTGATCTTGCTGATGATGAGAAGGGGGTTGGAGAAGATGAAGAGTGGAGATGAATTGGAGAGAAAGAGAGAGAGATGGGAAGGGGGCTTTTGAGGTGAGTGTTGAACAGGGTCTCTGAATCACCATCACTGATGCTTTTGAACGTAAAAGAGGAAACTGGGCGAGATTGGGCACTGGGTTTGCCCTTGGTGGCATAGCATAATGTGAATCGCGGCTAATCCTGATACTAAGTAGCAAGTCCTCTTTGAGCGCGCTGGGGTGATTTGAATGCCTTTGGGCGCGTGGAATTACGCGAGTCCTTCCTGTCTGCAGTAAAATCTCAAAAAGAGGCCATGGGCCACGATAGCATAATGTGAATCGGGACTGATCCTGAGCCCCAAGAGCAAGTCATCTATGAAGCCATGAGAAGGCAGCTCCAAGACTTGTCGTAGGCAGAGTAGTGAATTGATGACGACCGAGATGCCCCAATCATGATTAAAATTTGCGCCTACTTATTACTTTGATCAATAATGATTTATGTCTGTATACTGGTGTTGTGCGAGGAGGTCTTGGCGAGCACTTACACCAGAGTGTGCCAAGGACTTGGCAGGGCGATCACCACGCTACAACCAGGCGAATCAGATGTAACAAAAGGTGAAAGGAACTATTTCTAAATAGATTCAAATAGGAGGCTAAATCAAAGACACATTTTGGTAAGCAGAAGTGTAGAAAAGTGCCACAGACAACCCAGGGCTGTTAGTGAGGCTTCTTGGCTACGTAGTTGAACAACGAGGTACTGCGAAATATCACGCAGAGCCAGTACTGCGATCCCGGGGACCATCAAATGTTCTTATTAAGGATTCAGCCTAGCCCCTCTTTAAGTCACGCTGAGACAACGCCCCTCAAATCGGAGCAACTGTTCCAAGCTCCAGGCTGGGTCAAAGCTGAGCAACGCCGAGGACACTGTGAATGCCGCGTTTACCAGGATGACTGCGTCCAAGAATGATGAATACACACATTAGAGAAGACAATATTGAGGAATGCAAGGTAGAAATTGGGGGTTTGCTCCACTATCGACAAATCGAGAGTGGCTAATGGTTGCGAACAACGTCGCCACCGAGTTTCGATTCCAAATACAAACAGCTCACCAAGCGACTTGTCACGACACTGCAGCGAGGTGAACGACAACGTCGGACATTGCCATAGTAGAATAGGTCCCCGATCTCAAATAGACTTGTAGTGTAATCAAGGCAAGTCAGGGGCTGAGTGCGATGCGTGATCGAGCAACGATGAGCACATCTCACATGCAGTTATAATTCAGCAATAGTTGACTCAGAGTTCTTGATCGAAGAGTAAGGTGTAGCCAAGTACTGGTCTTGTCGATATCTCATCGACGGGGGCAACAAAGCTGTCTCGATAGTTTCGCGGATGCAACGGGTGAAGCCCATGTGATGAGAAGAACTTGAGAAGCACGCGAGACTGTCAATTATCCAAGGCCTCGTAATTGTCTGCCTGAACGTCAGCCCAACCGCACTCCAGCTTGCTCTCAGGGGTATGGCAGCTCCATAGTCCAGACTGCGGAGTGTGGAGGTGTTGGGGATAGCGTCCGAGGCAACACCGAAGCTGTCGTCCCATTCTCACGCGCGGCTCCGCAATCTAACAGAGCTACAGCCATTGTCGAGCATGAAGGGATGTCTTGAAGCGATCTCGAGTATCAGCTCAGTGGAGGTTTGTGGTCAACGGGCCGACCTCGAGAAGGAGGATTGGAGAACTCAACAACACTCTTCAGATCCTATCATGCAAAACTTCTCCAACAGACAACATCTAGTCTATACGGTAGCCGACCCTCCTCAGTTTCGAGTGCCGGTCTAGACGGGCCTGACCCCACAATGCCGCCGAGCCTCAAGGACATGGAGGTCTTGATCGGATGTTTGTCGAGATGTTGGCTCCTCTCAGCTTGACCTGTAAACACCTCGGAGGAGAACGGACCGACAAGGAAGAGAGCTGCCACAGGCTACAAGGCCCTTGCGCCCGTCGAAACGGTGCGCCCTCGGAGCCTCCGTCCACACTCGAGAGGAACAGGACAGCCGTCATTGGTGTTTAGTGACATGTCGGCCCGACAGGTGATTGGAAGGGGGGGGGGGGGGTGTTTTGGGTTTGCGCG